>JBBLXU010003635.1:0-22423 GCA_037893425.1 Campoplex nolae | reverse complement strand
CTCATGAAGGGGGTTCGGAAAGTGGACATACACTCCCGCTCAAAAGTATGGGTTCACCCATCGAAATTTTCAGCCTCGGTATAAGTTTCATATCTCAGTGGAAAAAGGTCGTAAGAGGATTTAATAAGCGCTGCATTTGAAGGGGACAGTTTTTGCTTCTTGCATAATTTTTTACAACTTTTTTGATAGTCCCCACGCGCTTTAGAACAGGGCAGTTTTTCGACGATTTTTTGAGCTTTGGAGATGGAGTCCGTCGACTAGAAAATTTTCTTCACAATTTTATTTATCATAGTTCTAAAGAAGATATCGAAGGCTGCATTTTCGTTTTTGAAAAAGTATCGAGCGATTTTTTTTCACAAAAATATTCTATGTTTTGACGAAAATTGAAAGTTTTATTAAATTCGGCGTATCTTGAAAACAGCGGAGGATTGGGAAAAATATCAAGAGAGTGGAAAGTTGCATGAGATCATGATGGACCTGGAAGAATTATTTCAGAATTTTTTTTCGACATTTTTTTTTCTCTTACTTTTGGAGTAAAAATTATTTTAATTTTCTCATGATATTTTTTTTTTTAAAGGGGCGAGGCATTTTTTTATTGGTTTTATCACCAACTTCGTATTTTAATAAAACGTATTTTAATTAAAAATCAAATCTCTTACCTTTTTTTATACTTTTTTTCTCCAAAAAAACGTAAAACGAAAAGATAAGAGATTTCATTTTAAATTAAAATACGTTTTATTAAAATCAAATCTAAATCTCATTTAAAACTTATTGAAATGTGTGTGTTTATTCCGCTTGCGGAGTACATTGCGGACTCCCGCTCCGCTATACATTTTCGCTACTTATCAAGAGACTCGGTAGAGTCTCGGGACAAGTACATTGACAGCCTGTCGTCTGCTGGCCCGAGGCTCGCCGAGACTATACTTTCTCGAAACAAAACTTTTCGCGGTGGTGGGGGTAAAATTGGCATGTCATTTTATTGAATTACGAATCTCAAAAGCAATTGAGGAACTTAAAAATTGAACTTCTAGCTAATAAAGAAATTCTCTTTCGATTGCGCCCAAAATCAGCATGATCGGTCGCGTAATTGCTGAGAAAAAACGTTGCACGGGCTCAAGATTATGCAAAAGTTACTAACACATTCAAGAATTTGACGTGTCTGTATACAACACCATGATAGGCCTAGACGCCCGCCTCAAGACCCATTTCTATCAAAGCCAGTCTCCAGTGACAGCTGCAGAGAGAGAGAGAGAGAGAGAGAGAGAGAGAGAGAGAGAGAGAGAGAGAGAGAGAGAGAGAGAGAGAGAGAGAGAGAGAGAGAGAGAGAGAGAGAGAGAGAGAGAGAGAGAGAGAGAGAGAGAGAGAGAGAGAGAGAGAGAGAGCAATGACTACTACGTTCACACGGAACTCTTATTCCGGATTAATTAATCGGGTTTATTATGCCCGATATATCTAGAGTCGCGGTAGCGACTCCGAGACAAGTACATTTATGTTATGACGAGTCGCTGACAGAGAGTCTTTACCGGAGCGATAGCGTTTCCAATTGTTTTCGAAAATTTTCAAAATTTGTTTCTTTAATAATTAATGAAATACAGTAGTTCAGAGAATACTGTAAGTTGACGTATTTTTTATTTTTTTTTCTTTCGATTGCGACCTCTCCGAACTCTCTAGCTCAACGCATTGAAGAGATATTAATTATTTATTTTTCAATTGGATCAAAAAATGGGTCGGGTTTTCGCACACATTTTTTATGTTTATTTGTTTTTTTTTCAGAGACAAATCTGGTGCCATAATACATTTTATATATCTATATTATTTTTTTCCTGGTGCCATAATACAAACATATACCTATATATATTTCCCTGAATGACGTTTCATATGTTGTTTATTACGAAAACTACTGAGGTTATATAGATCGCGAATATGATGACAGTTCACCGATATATATTTCCGTGAATGACGTTTTTCATATGTTGTTTTATTACGAACAACTACTGAGGTTATAAAGATCGCGAATATGATAACAGTTCACCGATACTGTTTTTTTTTCCCGGCTCTGTGATTCAATATCAACGGGGAGTCGATAATTGTTTCACTAAGTATTGGAGCCGTTTCTGAGCATCTTCTTCGTTTTTTCGGCATTTTTGTCCTGCACGCTTCCATCGTGGCGGTCTGACCTGCTCATCTAAAAAATATAATAAGAATTAACTATATAATGCAAGATTTTGTATACTAAAAACACATGGACAAAAAATACATTCCATTTTTTGAGAATAACATTTTGAAAACAATTTTTGAATTTTCGAATACTCTACTCGAGTTTTGCATTTTTTATTTAAAATTTTTTTTTTAAAGGGTCGTTGACATTTTGCAAGTTACAATGGTGATTCTTCGCAGGATAGTAGACAACAAAAACTCATGATCCACTTTATGGAAAAACTGCTCACGTTATTATTGAAAAGAACTCCTTCAAAATATAACTATGATTGTAACCGTAAAACACTCCTCCTTCAAAATATAACTAATATAATAAAGTACATTGCATTAATTTCTTAAAAAAAACGTCATCTGAAAAATCAAATGCTAGGAATTCACGATTCAAAAATTAATAAAATAACTCAAACCTGCTAAATTACGGAAATGCACCAATAAAAAAGTTAAATTCGCAGGACGTACATTAATATGTTGTAATAAATTACAAACAAAACAATACAAGAGAATTGACAAAAATTACGAACATTTTACTATGTAAAAAATTACAACACAAATAATTGCAACGGAATAAAACTGACCATACTTTATTATTATTAGAAGTTACAATCAAGAGCTTCGATCGCTCATCTAGCAGGGAGGCTGTATGTTTCAAAGTCGTCTGTTTTTCAATTTATCAAGTTGATGTTAATAAAAAAAAATGTTAAATTCGAGCATAAAACTATCGAATTATTAAATATTCATTGAATATATTTCAAGATTTTGTCGAACCTTATTTGTTGTCTATTTTGACTGGTGAGGTCGATTTTAAGTCACCATTCCGTGATGAATCTTGTTTTTTTTTGGTCACCATTGCATGATGAATTTTATTTCTGGGCATCTGAAATAAAATAAGATTTTCCTTTTTATGTTTTCACCCGCTATATGCAGAAAGAAGATATGCTGCTACTTTTAAACAATGGTTCAAAATATAGTACTCACCCACTTTACAGAGTAGTTGCGTACTTTTACTTGTTAAGAGCACACAACTATATTTTTCTTATTCAAAATTTATCGTGTCAAACGATTGAATTAAGCAGGAACGTATCCGTCGCAGCTTAGTAACACCGCGCTCATCAGTTGCCGGTGCGGTAATGAGCATTGCACAGTGGAATACGGTCGACATTCTACGATAACGAGCGAATCAAATTACAAATTTGACTCTCTTGTAATCTTATCATTGTACATTGCATCGATGGCGGTGGGTATGGAGGTGTGAATTGCATTATTGATTTTATTGCATTTTCATATTCGTTATATGATTTTCATAGTAATCATTATCATCAATGGAAAATCTTGAAGGCGATGAATAAAATCCATCGGTTTTTCGGGTTCACTACATTCCAAAAAAAACAGCATGAATACTGTGGGAAAAATTGAAACCAGTACATTTATGTAACTTAGACAGTAGGTTCCGTGAAACCCTACAAGTTACTCATGTAATAGAGATCTCTGCACAATTATCCTCGTCAAATTTTGATCCAACATCATGTATCCAAAAAACAAATGCATGATGATTTATAAGAAGAGGTAGTTCGATTTTCTCTCGGGACTTGCCTCAATCAAATGAGCTATTCATTAGAAAAAGTTATTAAAAAAAAAAACCATTTCAACCGTAATAAATAAAATAATTCTGCTAAATCGTGGTAATGCATGAAAAACGTTTAGTTCAAAAGAGCAAAACGTTGTCAAATAAAAGCAAAAGTGACAATATAAGCAAACGTACATCAGATGACGAATAAAAAAATTACAAACATAGTGCATCATAAAAAATGGAGAACAAAGAAATTACGAATGGAAAAATATGATAGCCAAAAATTATAAATCAAACAATATTACAAAAGCATTCAAAAAATTACGAACATGAACAAATTACCAATTGAAAAAGAATTACAAAACTTAAAAAAATTACTATTCAGATGCAAAGTTGTCAGAGTGAATATCTGCTAAAATTATTAGAATCACAAAAATATACAAAAAAAATTACAATCAAGAATAATTATAAACAAAAATAATAACAAAAAAATTGAAACGGAAAAAAAAATTGTCCGGTTCATTACAATCCGATAAGCTTTTTTTAGTTTTTAGGTTTCGAACGAATCTCAAAATGTCCTAATAAGATAAGACAGTGTGATGCTTGTGGCAGCATGGAAACACTCTTGACAAAAACTTCGCTGACAACTGTTCAAAGCGTTTTGATTGTTCAACTTTTAATATTGTCTATAGATGAGAAAACTTTGAAACTTTCAAAGATTGATTTTAGTATTAAAGTTTAAAGATTTTAGTATTTCATCCGCTGTAGTTACTGTTTGCGGCCAAAAATTTAAAGTCAATGGTGCTATATTCCATAATGGTCGAACCATATTTCAAGGGCATTATACGAGCATGTTAAGATCTGGGACCTCATGGGTTGTTGCTGATGATGCTAAAGTCGAAAAAAAAAGTTGGCCGAGAAACGCCAAGAATAGTTATGTGTATTTTTTTGGAACGAACAACAAAATAAATTAATGATAACAGGATATCATCTATATTGTGTCGTAACATGCAGATTTTCCAATATCCTGTGAAATTTCAAGTTCACAGTGCACAAAAAGTCGTCAAATCAAATCTCAAAAGACAGCATGAATGCTGTGAAAAAATTGGAGACAAGTACATTTATGTTTTGTCACCTAAACAGGAGTCTCAGTGAAACCCTACGTGTTACTCATGTAGTCCAATAAACGAATGCACGATGATTTATAAGAAGAAGTAGTTCTATCTATTCTCTCGAAACTTGCCTCAAATGTATAAAAAGACCATTTCAAACGTAATGATAAAATAAAATGAATCTGTTAAATCATGGTAATGCATGTAAAACGTTTGGTTTAAAGAAACAAAACGTTGTCAAATAAATGCAAAAGCGACGAGTACATCGGATGACGGATGAAAAAAATTACAAACATAATGGTATTGTAAAAAAATGGAGACCAAAGAAATTACCAAAAAGATATAAATAGCAAAACATTATTAACAAAACAATAATACAGAAACATTCAAAAAATTACGAGCATAAACGAATTACCAATCGAAAAAGAGTTACAAGATAAACAATTGCAACGGTTTGGAAATCGTCCTAGTCTTACTTAAAATTACCATACAAAGTTGTCAGAGTGAATATTTCCTAAAACAAAAATATACAAAGAAAAAAATTACAAACGAAAAAAACACGAAAGGAAAAAATTGCAAATGAAAAAACTAGAATAGAAAAAAAATACAAATGAAAAGAATAGAAGTGAAAAAAATTACGAACGAAAAAAAATATCAACGAGAATAATTACAAACAAAAAATAATTTTTTAAATAAAATACAAACAAAAAAATTGAAACGAAAAAAAATTTTGCCGTACTTGGCGAAGTTTTTTCGTTGTTAATTTCACGTAATACACTTACATCTCATGTTCACGAACTCGCCAAGTACGGCAAAATTTTTTTTTCGTTTCAATTTTTTTGTTTGTATTTTATTTAAAAAATTATTTTTTGTTTGTAATTATTCTCGTTGATATTTTTTTTCGTTCGTAATTTTTTTCACTTCTATTCTTTTCATTTGTATTTTTTTCTATTCTAGCTTTTTCATTTGCAATTTTTTCCTTTCGTGTTTTTTTCGTTTGTAATTTTTTTCTTTGCATATTTTTGTTTTAGGAAATATTCACTCTGACAACTTAGTATGGTAATTTCAAGTAAGACTAGGACGATTTCCAAACCGTTGCAATTGTTTATCTTGTAACTCTTTTTCGATTGGTAATTCGTTTATGCTCGTAATTTTTTGAATGTTTCTGTATTATTGTTTTGTTAATAATGTTTTGCTATTTATATCTTTTTGGTAATTTCTTTGGTCTCCATTTTTTTACAATACCATTATGTTTGTAATTTTTTTCATCCGTCATCTGATGTACTCGTCGCTTTTGCATTTATTTGACAACGTTTTGTTTCTTTAAACCAAACGTTTTACATGCATTACCATGATTTAACAGATTCATTTTATTTTATCATTACGTTTGAAATGGTCTTTTTATACATTTGAGGCAAGTTTCGAGAGAATAGATAGAACTACTTCTTCTTATAAATCATCGTGCATTCGTTTATTGGACTACATGAGTAACACGTAGGGTTTCACTGAGACTCCTGTTTAGGTGATATGCATATACACCCCATTATAACCAAATCGGAATAAGAGTGCCGTGTAAGCGTAGTGTATGACGTCTACACAGTGAAACGGTTATTAACGGAGTTTTGACATAATCAAGTGCAGGACGTCCGAAAATTTTCGATTAATAGATTTAATAAAAATATTCAACGGAGATTCTGAGTGAAGTTCTGTAATGATAAAGTGCGAGATTAGCGAGTAAATTGGATAAATTGTGAAAAAAATGATCTCAGAATAAACTTTTGAACAGACTGGTAAGCATTTTTTTTCGTGATCCTGTGTATTCAAATCTCGCAGTGAACATATTCATCTACAAAATATAAAAATGCAAAATAAAATCAACAGCTATGGGTTATATTCACAAGCTAAAAGTGCGGATTGTAATTATATACAGTCTCCATAGGAGTTTATGTGAACCAAAATATTTAAAAATTTTAGAAAAAAGAAGTGATATAATCGCGAAAATCCCCTCACGGGGAAAAAAACGTGGACAAGTACATTGGTGGTCCCTTGTTTCCCTATGATATTAAAAAAAAATCCAAAACGCCGCTTAAAAGAATACAAAAAAGTTACAAAATAAGCTAAGATCTGTTGAAATATACGTGGCCAAATACCGGAAGCTTTACTGCGTTTCAATAAATTTTCAAATACGGTTTGATGTTGATACAAAAAATAATAAAGTTCGGAAATTCAACTATGTCACCAATCAAATTGCAAACGTAAAAAAATTAGATTGTAAAAAAATTCTGAACGAAGTACTTGGCGAGGATTTTTCCATGAAATTAGCGTAGTGTATAGATCATGATCACGAACTCGCCAAGTACTGCGTTCAGAATTTTTTTACAATCTAATTTTTTTCCGTTTGCAATTTGATTGGTGACATAGTTGAATTTCCGAACTTTATTATTTTTTGTATCAACATCAAACCGTATTTGAAAATTTATTGAAACGCAGTAAAGCTTCCCGTATTTGGCCATGTATATTTCAACAGATCTTAGCTTATTTTGTAACTTTTTTTGTATTCTTCTAAGCGGCGTTTTGGATTTTTTTTTAATATCATAGGGAAACAAGGGACTACCAATGTACTTGTCCACGTTTTTTTCCCCGTGAGGTCGTCTACTCTTTATGCTTACTTATATGCTAACTTACACACTATTACATGTCATCGAGAGAGAGAGAGAGAGAGAGAGAGAGAGAGAGAGAGAGAGACATTTGCATCGCTTTGTTCGACCTATCGAACCACTCATCTAGCCACTAATCCATCCTCACTCATACCAGACCTCCGTTTCCGCTGCACATGCCTATACTTCCTCTCCCCTTTCCTTTCCCTCCCTTTAACTTTCTCTCCATTCCACCAGCTTCTCTAGCCACCCCTCCCCCTCCCCGTCCTCTCCCAGCACCTTTTCCCTCATCTCCTGCCAGCCCCGCTCCCTGCCCCATCCCGTGCACTCCACCCATACATGCTCCCACGTCTCTTCCACCACCCCACACTTCCTGCATAGCCTTTTTTCCTCCTCCTCCCAGTACAATGTCCCCCTCATTTCCTCCCCCAACCTGAACCTTGCCATTCTCTGCCATCTCCCTTCCTCCCAACCCTTCTTTAGATACCCCGGCACCCCCCTACCTTTCACGTATTTATACTCCCTGTTCCCCCTCGTCGCCACCACTCTTTTCCACCTTTCTACTTCCTGCATTCTCCTTTCTCTGTTCACTAATTCCTCCCCCCTCATTTCCCCTCCCACCCACATTCTCTGCACCTCCTCTTCACTCCACCCCTTCTCCTCGTAGAATTTCCTCCTCTCCTCCTCCCATCCTTCACTTCCCCTTCCCGCCCTCACCCTTTTCCCAATCTCCGCCCTGCATCTTCTGGCTAGCTCTCCTCCCCCTCTCTCTTCCAGCTTCTTCTCAAAGCCCCATGCCCTCATCCCTGCCCTTCCTCTTAGCGCGTCCCTCTGCAGTTCCTCCCTCAGCTGGTAACCCGGCACCATCCTCGAGACCCCCAGCACCCACCTCATATACCTTTCGTGCAGTTGCTCCACCGCCTCTCTTTCTCTCTAACCCCATATCTCCACCCCATAGCTTAAGGACGTTCACAAATGAAAATCGGAGACAAAAGTTCGATATGCGCTCGGCTTACTACTACTGTCGCTGCATAGCGCGCGCTGCTCCCCCTACTCCGAAACTTTTAGAACGGACTTTACGCACTAATACGAAGAAGGCTCTGGCGTACCCTATACATATACACTAATACAAGTATGCTTCGAGCGACGCGGAGATTTGGCAGCGTTGCTTGCCTGCCCGTGCTTTCAGCTCAGTAAAGCGACGCGATCTTGGCAAACAACATTATGGAAGTGAACACGTCCAGTCAATTTCGGAGACCCAACGGTCGATTTGAAAAAAGAAAAAAATTCAATAAAGAGTTGAAGTCCGTTGAATGTATGGCAAACGCGAAAAAAAACGTGTGAAAAACGACGACATGGCAGAAAACAGTGTGTGTAAAGGACAACGTATCGTCGATTTGTGCGAGTTGGGGAAAAATTTTAAATGCAGTAATTGCAAGAATGTCCTTGATTTGGAAAACACAGTGGCTGAAAAACATGTAGGCCTTCATTCCATGTTGTCGATTGTCTGCAGAGAATGTAACATAACAAATAATGCAGTACACACGGGAAAAATGAACAAATCTGGGGATGGCCAAAATTATGCAGAGAGCAATCTAACAGCAGTTTTAGGTATGATTTATCATAAAATACAATAATATATAAAGATAATATTGTGTATATAATGATAATGATGTTTATGTATATATTGCAGGCTCCATACATAGCGGCGTTGGTCACACTGCGCTAAATAAATTGTTGGCCTGCATGGACATTCCATGTATGACAAATGACGTTTATAAGCGTTACGAAAAAATTGTCGGCTTGGCTGTTGAGGAAGCAGCAAAAAATAGTTGCAAACGAGCTGCTGAGGAGGAAAGACAGCTAGTGCTTCAGAACGTCGAAAAGATATGCCAGGAAATGTAATTACTTTCACTGTATTCCGTGCGAAAATAATATTATGTATAATACTGGACGGAATTTTTTTCTGATCTCGTGTGGTAGCAGCACTAATCAGGAATTTTTTTCGTACTCGTATCGTAATATACCATTGTAATAGCCATCGTCATTACTTATCAAAGATAGTTTTATGATCAACTAATTGGATACTATTTTCTATAATATATTTCAGACAATAGAAAAACTCACGTGCGCAAATTATTTTTGAGCAAAATAGTTATACATTATTTGGGAAATACTTCGAGGACAGCGACGTTTCGAATACATATTTTTTAATTTAAGTGTTTGTATTTTTCTTTATGAATTTTGAATTGTAAAATAGTTTCAGTAGTTTGTCGTGATTTTAGCTGTTTATGCTCCAGAAATAATTTCTACCATGGATTGTATATTATATAATCAGTATATGAAGAGGCTTTTGAATAGCGACATAGTATTTGTATATTATGCTGTTATCCTTATTGAGCCGATAAAAAAAAAACAACCAGTTGTCGTCGACACAA
Organism: Campoplex nolae; assembly: GCA_037893425.1. Lineage (NCBI taxonomy): Eukaryota > Metazoa > Arthropoda > Insecta > Hymenoptera > Ichneumonidae > Campoplex > Campoplex nolae. Next base: position 12,432 of record JBBLXU010003635.1, on the reverse strand, counting down.
TTAAGGTGTTTGTTGTTAATTGTACATAGCTCGTAATTTTTTCGATTTATGTACGTTGGTTGGAACATGTAAATTTTCGTGCAAATAAAATACATTCCTTCAATTGAAAAATAATATCGTAAATGTTTTGAACATATATTTTTTTTAACCCTACAGGCCCGAGAACGTTGTAAAAGATATTTTTCCTCATTTGAGTTTGCTTCGTTCCTATCAAGATCCAATAACTCCACCTCACTTACAACAGACCGATGAAAATTGTCTGAATTCTACATTTGATGCGGTATTAGGGACTATTGTCAACATCATAATATCATACGATATGGGTTGGACCAAACGCGTTTCAACTTCCAGGGTAGTGCAAAAGCCATGGAGGCTCACGCTGGCGTGAAGCTCATTACAAAAAGTGAAATTTTGAAAGAAGTGGGATTGAACGTTCGGGCTGTCATTGGCGATGAAGATAGCTCGATGATAGCGGCAGTGCGCAAAGAGAGCGATGAATTTATCCATAAATTAGCGGATAAAAATCATCTGGTGAAACATTTTAGCAATGAATGGTATGGGCTTGCTAAAAAATTCAAGCAATTGAATAAAAAAGGCGCCATAAGTCATTTGAAAAAATGTTTCACTTACGCAATTGCGCAAAATAAAGGTCAGGAGACACAGCTGGGAAACGTGTTGCGTAATCTACCAGACCATTTATATGGGCGACATGAAAATTGCAGCGAGTGGTGCCATCGGCAAGATCGTTCGAATCAAACGATCAAATTTACCGATGAAGTACTGTACGACGAAATGACAAAAGTTTTTTCAAAATATGCAAATAATGCGGCGAAATTTGCAATGGCAGCGTCGAGTCAAGCAAATGAAAGCGTTAATAATATAATCGCTCACAAAGCTCCAAAAAATGTTTGCCTGAGCAAATCCGCTTCTTGTGATTTTCGTGTGGCCAGCGCGGTATGCTCGAAAAATGATGGCGAGCAAAGCGTAAATAACATCCGAAAAAAATTAAATATCTCGCATGGTGAACATACAAATAAATACGTGCTCAGAGCTGACAGAAAACGAAATAAAAGAGCATATCTCGAATCGACGAAACCCAAAAAGTTGCGAAGGCTTCAATTGAAAGCCAGTAGAGAATCCTTGCGGAAAAAGAAAGAAAATATCGAAGGAATATCGTATCTTCCGAATTGCGGAATTAATCAATTGCACGAAGAAAAGGCTACAGATGTTGTTTCGCAGGATAATTGCACGATCGTATATTTCGATTTAGAAACGTCGGGCTTCAGTACAACAGCAGATATTCTGCAAATCGCTGCAATATCGGAAGAAGTTACTTTCAATGTATACATTCGTTCCTCGCAAGAAATACCTGCTAACGTCAGTAAAATAACGGGATTCAAAATATTCCAAAATCAATTGTATTTACACGATAAGCAGCTGGATACGTGTACTCAAGAAGAAGCTTTATTGGCGTTTCATCAATTTTTAACCAATTTCGGAACACCCTGTCTTTTAGTGGCACATAATAGTTCGTTTGATACGTCACGGCTTCTAAGGCTCATCTCAAAACACAACATGATCGATGAATATCGTGTTATAACTGGCTTTGCTGATACCTTGATCGTTTTCAAAAAAGTCTTATCAAATCGAAAAGGTCCTGGTTTATTCAAATTGAAAACATTATATGATGATTTCATCAGGAGTGAGAATGACAGCAGCAGCGATTCGTCTTTCCACGATGCTCAATTCGACGTTGAAGTTCTACAAAAGCTTGCTCTCCATTTTAAAGTTGAAGAGAAGCTTTTCTCAACTTTAAAAACGTATCACAACAGTCTGATTGGACTAAATGATAGCTGTAAAATCAACAGAAATTTACAAGAAATAAAGGTTTTCAAAAACGTCGTTTCACAGAGTATCTTGAAAAAAATGGCCAAAGCGGAAATCACAAGCGATTTCCTCATAAACGCTTATAAAAAAGAAGGTGAAATGAAAATCGTTGCCCTACTTTCGGATAAAGTTGATGGGAAACCACGAGTCAGCAACAACAAGAAAGTCCTTCAAAAAATCATTCAACATTTAACCACTCTTGAATAATTAAGTTGTTGTTACGATACACAACATTGACAATGACAGTGATAAGATAAAATGACAAAGTGAAATAAAATGGGCTTCTTTTATTAATTATTATTTAAGTTTGATATAAAAAATACTGCAAAGTTATCATTCAAATGATTATTAAACATTTAATTACTGTTGAATAATTAAGTTGTTGTTACGGTATAAAATATTGTCAATCACAGTAGTGTGATAAAATGTGATTTTTTTATTCATTATTATAAGTGATAGCAATGAGAGTTCAAACTCTAATACAAAAAATACTCTGAAGTTATTCATTATGTTGACATTTTATAATATATGAAAAAATGAAATGAAAATCGTTGCGATACTTTCGGATAAAGTTGATGGGAAACCACAAGTCAGCAACAACAAGAAAGTCCTTCAAAAAATCATTCAACATTTAACCACTCTTGAATAATTAAGTTGTTGTTACGATACACAACATTGACAATGACAGTGTTAAGATAAAATGACAAAGTGAGATAAAATGCGATTCTTCTGTTCATTATTATTTAAGTTTGATATAAAAAATACTACAAAGTTATCATTCAAATGATTATTAAACATTTAATTACTGTTGAATAATTAAGTTGTTGTTACGGTATAAAATATTGTCAATCACAGTAGTGTGATAAAATGTGATTTTTCTATTCATTATTATAAGTGATAGCAATGAGAGTTCAAACTCTAATACAAAAAATACTCTGAAGTTATTCATTATGTTGACATTTTATAATATATGAAAAAATGAAATGAAAATCGTTGCGATACTTTCGGATAAAGTTGATGGGAAACCACAAGTCAGCAACAACAAGAAAGTCCTTCAAAAAATCATTCAACATTTAACCACTCTTGAATAATTAAGTTGTTGTTACGATACACAACATTGACAATGACAGTGTTAAGATAAAATGACAAAGTGAGATAAAATGCGATTCTTCTGTTCATTATTATTTAAGTTTGATATAAAAAATACTACAAAGTTATCATTCAAATGATTATTAAACATTTAATTACTGTTGAATAATTAAGTTGTTGTTACGGTATAAAATATTGTCAATCACAGTAGTGTGATGAAATGTGATTTTTCTATTCATTATTATAAGTGATAGCAACGAGAGTTCAAACTCTAATACAAAAAATACTCTGAAGTTATTCATTATGTTGACATTTTATAATATATGAAAAAATACTATAAAAATAATGTTATTAACTCCGAGAAGACCAATATCTTGCGTATTTTATTTATGCACCTTACGCATTCATAATTATTCCATAATATAATAATATTTCCAAAACGAAAGACGCAACACCAAACGAATATTCCATTTTGTATGAATACATTTATTTGTTACTGTTGATAATTTTTCATCTCTAATTTTAATATTCATCATCTCGATTGCAAAATTGAACTTTCGTATGAACTACTTATTTTTAAAGAAAAGTGTCCTTATTGCTAAAAAGTATTCAAATTGAAAGATGCCTGCATTTTATTGTGATACATTAAAATGTTTAGCCATAAATGCTTAAATTGGCAATTATTTGTAAGATTAATCTTTGAATATCATGAAAAATAATCCATGCCAGTGTGCTTACGCGTGTAGTCCCCCCTCTCCCTTGCTCTTACGTACCGTCGCCCAGCAGCGTTGCCGCTACGCCACAGCGTCATCCCCACCATGGTGCGGGACGCTCGAAAATACCATCAAATTTGTAGCTTTGAATTGCTATTACGTATGAACGACACGGCTGAGCATCTCTATTTTTTACATTTTGTTCCTAATATCAATATTTATCATGATGCAGTTTTTTTTATCGAAATCTACAGAAAATTGTGACCGCTATAAATTAAAATATCTCTAAAGCTCATGCCTCGCCTATACCTTGCATGTTAAATTCTCCAACTTCAACAACGAATATCTCTACTTTGGTACGGGAATGGTCTTCAGAATTTCGTAGAGACATTAAGGAAGTTATGAATGATGTGTCATCCAAATTTTAAGAAAATCTACAGAAATGCGATTTACTCGTGAACGTCCTTAAGACCGGCCACACCAGCTTGTCGAAGAGCCATAACCTGCTGCCCCGGTCGTTCCCAAACTTCCTTTTTCCAATTCCCCATACCTGGCCCATAGCCTTCGCCGCCCTTCCTACTCTATCCTCCACCTGATCGTTCTGCCCTCCATCCGCCCTCACCACGTATCCCAAGTATTTGTATCTCGTCACCTCCCCTATCTCCTTCCCCATCCACCACCACTTCATTTTCTTTTTCCTTCCTCCTCCTGCTCTGCATCTCATCACTTTCGTCTTCCCCGCATTGACCTCCAGCCCTTTCCTCACTATGTATTTTTCAAATTTCCCGATCATGCCTTTAATTTTCTCCTCCCCCTTCGCCATCAGCACCAAGTCATCGGCGTACGCCAAGGAGTACACCTTCCCTCCCCCGTCCAACTCTATCCCTCCCCAACACCCTTTCGCCAGTTCTTCATCCAAGTCTGCTAGCAGCAAAACGGACAGCAGCGGGCTCAACGGGCAACCTTATCTCACTCCCTTCTTCGTCCAAAAACACTCTCCCTCCTCCTCACCCACTCTCACCCTACCCTCCGTCTCCTTCAATACCTCTTCACACCTCGCCACCAGCCCCTCCCTCACACCTCTGCCTCTCTAACTGTCCATCAGCTTCTCCCTGTCCACCGAGTCAAAAGCCGCCTTCAGATCCACGAACATGAGCACTAACTTATTTCCCCTTCTCAACTCCCTGTTCACGATGTAATTTAGCACGTATACGTTGTCCATAGTTCCCATCCCTTCTCTGAACCCGGCTTGGCTCGGTGGAAGCATCCTCTTCTCCTTTACCTCCTCCTTCAGCCTGTTCCTCAACCTGTTCCTCAGCACCCTCGCATACACTTTGTATGCGGTCTGCGTGAGTGTGACCCCCCTATAATCCTCCACCGCCTCCCTGTCCCCTTTTTTCACTACCGGCACCACAATCCCTCTCCTCCGTCCCCGTGGCCACCGTTCTCCTCTCCAAATCTTCCAACGCATCCTCCACAGACTCACCTCCACAATCTCCCCTCCATATCTCCACACCTCGCTTGGCACTCCATCTTCCCCCATCGCTTTCTTATCTTTTAGTTCCCGTACCACACTTCGTACTTCTTGCCTCGACAGAGCCTCCTCTTCATCGTCTCCCACCTGTCTCATCAAATTCCCTCTCCACCTCTCTGCCCTCCCCTCAACACCCCTCTGAAGTACTCGTCCCATTCCCCCATCGTGATGTTTTTACTTACCCCCTTCCTCTTCCTTCTCCCCCTGTTTATCACCACCCACGCTTGCCCCTCCGTCCTTATCCTGCTTATCTCCTCCTCCCACCTCCTGGCCTCCGCCTTTTTCTTCTCTTCGCACAGCCGTCTATAGCATCTCCTCTCTTCCTTGTACCTGCCCTCGTGCTTTTCATCATTCCTCCACGCCATTAGCTCCTTTTTGAGCTTGTCCTTCCCCTCCCTACATTCTTTATCCAACCAATCCTTGCACTGCCCCCGCACTTTCTCCTCCTCCATTTTCACCACCGCTTTTCTTATCCACCTCTCCATCTCTTTCCACCCTGCCTCCACGTCCTCCATTTCCCACCTCCAGTCCCCGAACTCCTCTTTGAACTTCTGTACCCCTTTCTCCGTCCACACTCCTCTACCTCTCCTTCCTCCCCTCCCCCCTCCTTCTTTCCTCCCGTGCCGTCCGTCCCCACCCGCCTTCACCCATAGCACCACCGGCATGTGGTCGGAGTCCACTTTTCCTTCCACCACCAGCCTCTCCACCTTGTTACGTGTCTCCCCCTCTATCACTACGTAGTCGATCACCGATCTCCCCCTACCCCCCACATATGTCCACTCCCCTTCCTCGTCCCCCTTTACAGCCCCGTTCAGAATCTCCCACCCCCTTTCTGTTAAGAATCTGCACCACGTTTTTGAAGTGAAACTTCTATACGCGCGCTGGGCTTGGGGAGTAAACTGGTGAGAGCGTTACGGAAAGTGTGATCGGGCGAAGCGAACGGAAGTTGAGAGGGAGATATATGTTGGTAAAGACAGAAAGAGAGAGAGTTCTGTTTCGTATACCCCACTCTTACATTCAGGTGCGCACGCACATTTTCTTTTCAGCTAGAGAGAGTGGTGTGCTCGCACATTTCCTTTCTCTCTTTCTCTCATTGCCCATTATGTTGATGGAAGTCCTATAGGAGCAAGTGAAAGAAAGAATTGCGCGCGCATATTTCCTTCCTCTCTTTTTCTCATTGCCAGTTCTGAGTTCACTAGCATTACATGAACGGTGATTTTTGTTTTTCCGTGATTTCATTTCGTTCTTGAACAATTTTATTAATTAATATTTAGTTCAATACATTATGTATTCGACGTTTAGAGTGAATAAAATTTTTAATTCATTTTAAAGTTCACGATTTGTGAATTTTCGGTTGAATTGTGTAAAATTATGGCAGGGAGTGATACAGACTCGGAGTATGAATGCAATGTTCGAGGAACATCAACCGAAAAATAATAAAACGATGAATTAAAATAATGAATAAAAAAGTCAAATCTGAAATATTGATTTTTCAATGAAAACCCATGAACATTAAAAAAAAAATTTCTTTTATATATCAAGAGACTCGGCAGAGTCTCGCGACAAGTACATTGACAGCCTGTCGTCTGCTGGCCCGAGGCTCGCCGAGACTATACTTTCTCGAAACAAAACTTTTCGCGGTGGTGGGGGTAAAATGTATATATCTGTATGGTGCACAAAAAAGTTTTACTTCAGTTGTGTGGTCTAAAGCACACTCTAGTTTTTTCCTTCCTTCGTCACCACCCCGTCCTTTGACCTTCTCCTCCCTCCTTCTCGCTCTTCCCCCTCCCACTCTCACTGCCACCCCCCGCCCGCCGCACCCGTTCTCACGTTGAAATCCCCTCCAATAACTACCCTCTTCTCACCTCCCTCCTCATCCATCCACTTCGCCATCATATCCATTTTCTTCTCCAAATCCCCATTCACGTATACTCCGATCACCCGCCACCAATCATTCCCCAACTTCACTTTCCTCTCCATCCATCCTTCCACCCCCTTTTCCGCCCGCCCTGCTTCCAGCCACTCCTTCACTCCCATTGCCATTCCTCCCCTAGCTCTGCCTCTGCCCTTGCTTTTCACCGCTTCCTGTATCTCCCATCTGAACCCTTTTTTCCACTGACCCCCAATCCCCTCCCACCCCTTTCTATCCACCCACGTCTCGCTCAGTACTACCACATCCCAGCTTCTAATACCCTCCCAAAACTCAACGTCTTTGTTTTTTACCCCTGCCACGTTCCAAAACCCTATCTTTTCGAGGCATTCCCTCCCTTTCCCCCTTTCCTCCCCCCTCTCTTCCCCTTGCCCATTTCTCCTTCCCGTTCTACCTTTACTTGTCCCCTCTGCCTCAATCCTTACCCGTTTCCCTCCATCTCTCTCCAGCCCTCCTCCACCTCATCCCACAGTTTCAACTTCCCCTCCACCCACATTTTCATGTACCCCACCCTTACTTTCTTTCCTTTTCTCCGTTCCGCGTCCGCATCCCTTTCCACCCGCCATTTCACCCTTCTCTCCATTAGCGTGAGATCATCTTCGATCCTCTCCCTTTCTCCTCTCAGCTTCCCTTTGGCCTTCATGACCTGACTTTTTCTCGCTTCTCCATCCAGCTCCACCAGCACCATCCCCCTTCCATCTGTGCTCGCCCCTCCAACCCTCCTCATCCCTTTTATGCCTCCTTCTAATCCCATCTTTTCCCAAATCCTTGTTATTTCCTCCTCCCATTTCTCCCCTTCGTTCATCTTCACCGCTTTCACAATCACATTTTTCCTTTTTTTCTCTCTCTCATTTTTATCCATCCTTATTTCAATTTCCCTCATTTTCCTCTCCACCCCTTCCACCCTGGCCCCGTCTCCCCCTCCTCTCAACCCCCTTTCCTCTCCCGGGCTTCCCTTGCCACCCACTTCCAATCCCATCATCCTCACTTCCAACTCTTGGATCCTTTCCATCATTTTCCCCTTGTCCTCCTCCCACCTCCTCATCAGCTCCTCCTTATCCCTTCTCGCCTCCTTCACCAGCTCTTCCACCTTCCTCTCAAACCCAATCGCCATCTCCTCCACTCTTCTTTCCACTTTTCCCACCTCCCTCCCCACTGCTTCTCCTATTTTCTCCGACATGACCCTCCACATTTCCTCCATATTGCCACCTTTCTCCGGGGAGCGCTGCACCACCTTACTTCTCTTAAAAACCTCCCTCCAATCCTCCAAGCTTCCCGCTTCCTCCTTTCCTTCGCCGTCCACGGCCTTCCTCTTCCCCGCAAACAAATCTCTCAGATTTCCCTCACTACACGTTCGCTCGACCCTCGCCAGCGCCTCTGCTTTCGTCGGCCTCCCTCTTCTTTTCTCTTCGAGATCTCTTTTCCCGTTTTCATCGTCCCCCATTCTCCCTTCCTTCTTTACCCACCCTTTATCAGTAGTCCGTTCCCACATCCGTTTCCTACTTTATCCGTCTCTTCCTACCTTACCCTTATCCGCCACCTTCTCCCGTTCTGCCTTATCGCCCACCTTGATTCGCGACTCTTGCTCTTCCCGCGAGCTTTTCCTCAATCCCGCCCGTTACTCTGCCGTCACTCCTTACTCACCCAAGCCTCCTAACCTCCAATTTTTTCACCGTCGTAAAACCCTCCGTTCTCTTTCCCACCTTCCCTCCCTGCTTCTGCCTTTTTATGCAGCTTCTCCCGCCCACCTTTCCCCACACAGTTCCTACACCTTTTCCTCTTTTACCACTCCGTATATCCTCCCACGTTCAATTCTATCGCTCGCTTTCACTCACTAAGAAAATCTCAAAGGAGTGAGCCGAAGCAACTTTTCACTCCTTTGAGATTTCCTTCTGAAAGTGATAGTTTTCATGTTACGCAGGAATTTCTAAATTTTGTCTTTTTTCTCCAAAAACAAGATAACTTTTTGAAAAAAAATTCCACCAACTTTTAATAAGAACCAAATTGAAGCTTGAGCTCTGTCCTTTGAAAAGATAATCAGGGAGATTCGAAAAAAAAAAATTTCTCCTGGAAACGCGGTCCATCTGTAAAAGGGTAAAACAATAATGAAACACGATCGTTTTCAAAATGACGTCCTAATCGTAAAAAAAAATCGCAAACATTTTTCAAAATAAAGCAGGATAACACGACATTTCTCCCCTTCAAACTGCCGTTTATTAAACTCATTCATCTATAGAATCGGTGAAAGAGCATGAAAAGGAGCAAGGAAACTTTTTTGCACTTTTGTCCGGAAACTTTCCGACGGTAGTGTACATGTTTTTCAAATCTAATTGAAAAAAACTTTTTTCTACATCGACATACACTGCCGGTCAAAAGTATGGAAACGCTTTTCGTAATTTCGAGCCGCACTAAAAGTTCGATTGCTCTGCCAAAAAAGTAGATATTCCAATTTAGCGAACGGGCTTTTGAAAAGTACATATTCAGCTTCGTTAGCGTTTTTTAAAATATTTTTTACGATTTTTTTTAGACCCAGTACACAGTTTTGAACATGGTCGTTTTTCGTCTTTTTTTTAGCTGCTCAAAATTGGGCGCAGCATCCATGGAAATTTTTTCCATGATTTTTTCCATAGAAAACTTAAAAGAGGGAGCACAAGCTTTAATTTTGTTCTTTATAAAGTTTCGTGCGATTTTTTTTGCAAAAATATGCCTTTTTTGTATAAAAAAGACCATTTTCAAAAAATTCGGCGTAACAAAGAAACTGCAAGGTTTTAATGAGATTGTCAAGAGGATAAGAAGTTGCGTGCGGTCGTACTGGATACTCTAGAATTTTTCCAGAATTTTTGTTCAAGGTTTTTTTTTCATAATTTCTCGTCGAAACTCCGATTGAAAGGGTGGCTTAACTCGAGAACATGCAGTAGCAAATATCAAAATAGAAAATGTTTTTATTCTTCAATTTTCTCTTCGCTGGAATTTTTTCAGAATTTTTTTCAAAATTTTTTTTAAAATTTTTTTCAAAATTTTTTTCAACCGAAAAATAATTTTTTTTTTTTATCAGAATTTTTTTTCAATTTTTTTAAATTTAACAAACAATCATGTTTCTTACCTTATTTATACTCGTTTTTCATCGAAAGGACCGCACATCTGCCGAGGATTTATGGCAAAAGCTACAGAAAGCTTGGTCCAGTCTGGAGCAGGGTCAAATTGATAAATTAATCAATCGGATGCCGCGACTCGTACGAGCAGTGATCGCAGCCAAGGGCGGTTTTTTCGATGAAAAACGAGTATAAATAAGGTAAGAGACATGATTGTGTGTCATGTCGAAAAAAATTGAAAAAAAATTCTGATTAGCAAAAAAAATTTTTTTTTGGTTGAAAAAAATTTTGAAAAAATTCGAAGACGAGGAGAAAATTGAAAAACAAAAACATTTTCTATTAGGATATTTGCCTTAAACTTCATGGTTCTCGAGTTAAGCCACCCTTTCAATCAGAGTTTCGACGAGAAATTATGAAAAAAAAATCTTGAACAAAAATTCTGAAAAAATTCTAGAGTTTCCAGTATGACCGCACGCAACTTCTTATCCTCTTGACAATTTCATTAATACCCTGTAGTTTCTTTGTTACGCCAAATTTTTTGAAAATGGTCTTTTTTATACAGAAAAGGCATATTTCTGCAAAAAAATCGCACGAAACTTTATAAAAAACAAAATTAAAGCCTTGTGCTCCCTTTTTCAAGTTTTCTATGGAAAAAATCATGGAAAAAAATTTCCATGGATGCTGCGCCCAATTTTGAACAGCTAAAAAAGACGAAAAACGACCATGTTCAAAACTGTGTACTGGGTCCAAAAAAATCGTAAAAAATATTTTGAAAAACGCAAACGAAGCTGAATATGTACTCTCCAAAAGCCCGTTCGCTAAATTGGAATATCTACTTTTTTGGCAGAGCAATCGAACTTTTAGTGCGGCTCAAAATTACAAAAAGCGTTTCCATACTTTTGACCGGCAGTGTATACTTAGGTATTAAACCGAAATATTGTAGAATAATCATGCAATGATTTATATTATTAATTTTCGACGAAGACTTCATTAAAAAAAATAAAATTGCGAAAAAAAAACACAAAAATAGCTTACGCTACCTTTCAAAATTGAGCTACAGGGCCTTCTTTTGGCGAGGTTTTTTCTTTCACCATATATGAACTTTTGAGGGACGGTAAACGAAAAAAAAAATCACCTCATTTTTGAAACACCCTAATGAATATACTTGATAATATTGATAATGATATAAAAATGAAACTTTGAGCTCGAATAACTTTTAAACCAATAGACTTAGCGAAAAATCATAGGAGACCTTTTTGTAGAGCGTCAAATTCTCTATGAAAACTGTGTGACTCGCAATTTTGAATTTATTTGTCCCAGAGTTATAAAATCGTAAAGAACGAAAGGAATTTTTCTCATGTTATTTCCATAAGAAACTTAGGTTGGAATGCGGACTATCTTAGAGCTAATATTAAGGGCTCAAATTTTCAGGGAATTTTTATTTATTTATTTGGAAGCATTTGAGTCTCTGGGAGCAAAGAAATTCGAAAACACCCTGTTAAGTGTTTTCGAATTTCTTTGCTCACATGAAACATTTTTTTTCAATGAAATGAAATTTAAATCCAATGAAAAAAAATGAACTGAAATTTCCGAAGCAAATAAATTTTGGATTAAAAAAAACGAAAGCACAAAAAATATCTATAAAAATTGTGTTGATCTACAAGGTGACGTGAGCAGTAATATGCGCATTAGCATGCTTAGCTAATATGCGCAATGTAATACGCAGGGACTGAGAAGAAATCAAAACAAGTTAATTTTTTATAAAACTTGATGCTGCATTTTTGAAGATTTGACACATCCCATATAGCAAACTATTATCAAAGTGAGGTTTCTGAAAAAAAATAGAAAGAATGAAGTGCGTATCAATCAGGCGATACGAATAGTGATAGTATACACGGTATTCCTTATTTACTAGGATGCAGTATGTGACTATTACAACCTTTTTCGCATTATTGAAGTCTACTTTTGTTACGGAACAGCTGTTAAATGTTATCTTAACATAATTGATATTTCACATGAAGCTGTATTTAACTTGTTTCTTAATAATTTCTTCAAAAAAATTAAAAATATACAAAAAACGAGATAGCGACCTCTAAAAATTGAGCTATCGTGCTCAGATTTCAACAGAAATTCTCTTTTATTACTGTCTAACTATCGCACGTGAATGCAAAAAAAAAAAAAGTTTTT
>JBBLXU010003629.1:0-11873 GCA_037893425.1 Campoplex nolae | reverse complement strand
CAAGCACCACCATGCGATTTTCTATTGAATAACGGTCAGCGAAATAAAATTAGTTGAAGGAAAAATATTTGGCAAACTGGGTTTATTCTATCAGCTGACTGAATGTTGAATTTAAAAAAAATTTTATTTCATGACTACTTATAACTAAGGCTGTAACTTGTCGATTTATAACCACCAAGCAATTCTACATTGATTGAACATATGATCGGAGTCATTTTATATAATGTTTACTTTGGCTGGTTAACTTTATGATAGAGCTTTAAATTAATCATTTATTAAAATGACAAATTACTAATCATTTCAATAACGCTACCATTAACCACCACATGACCGCCTAGCGATATTAGTTGATAAAAAGTTTAAAATCTTTGCATTTTTGTTGTCTGGTTAATTTTACGACATTCTGATGATTTTTGAGAAAATTTTGAGAAAAAAAGCTTGAAATAACAATTTTTGGGCCGGCGCACGGCGTGCTTTGATTCTCCATAAGATATATTCTTATGTGTTATATAACACGTAAAAAAAACTCCGTTAGATATTGCTTCACATCGTTCGGAAAAAAATTTTCACAGATATGCTGCTAACGTATTTGTTAAGAGAGTAAAATTCCCTACAAAAAAATTTTCATAGCTCAGATCAACCATTTAATAGTTATAACCGTTTAAATATTAGGGTGTATTGCAATTTTTTTTAATGCCAAAAGACTAAGTTAGCCAAAAGATATTTTTCGTTATACCCTAATCTTCAAACGGTTATAACTATTAAACGGTTGACCTGAGTTGTTTGGCTCTAATTGGTAACTTTTTTTGTAGGGAATTAAACATCACCAGCAAAGAATCTTCGCTAATTGCGATTCAAGCTCACTGCACATGACGCTTGTTTTCGTGCTGGATTTCGTGTGTGATATATATATATATATACAAAAGTACATCACACACACACACACACACACACATGTATATATATATATATATATATATACAAAATTATAACACGCACCAAATCGACCACGAGAACGAAGCTATGTAAGATTGGTCCCTCGATTTGGACTTTTTTTTCATTCATAATGATTGTTGGTCAATAGTTTGTGAATGTTTGATCAATGAAAACATTTGTTCTTTCGATAATATTTTTTTATAATTAAACAACATAAAAAATAGCGTTAAGTTAGCCGCAACTTTTCGAAACTAAGACTAATTTCATTTTTCGTTCATTTGAAATAAATAACGTTGTTTAAATGTTTGTTTGATCGTTATTTTTCCAAAAAAAAAAAAATCTCCGCGTTAGGTCTCCCGCGAAGCGGTGGGGAGACGGATTTGAAGGAAGAATACCTGGTTACATGCAGGGTTTGAATAGTAGTATTTCACCGCTCAAATACTATTAGAACGATCAAATACTATTCAAACCCTGCATATAACCAAACCTGAGTGGTTTTCTTCCGTTAAATACGGAAGATTTTCCATACGTGGAAATTATTCAATTGAAAAAAAAATAATGATCAAACAAATGTTTAAAAAATATAATGATCCAACAAACGTTTGGACAATATTATCCGGTTCAAACGAACGATTTCAAATCAATTGGCGATTATAAAAAATGAAATCAGATTAAATTTCAAAAAGTTGTGGCTAACTTGACGCTGTTTTTGTTTCGTTTGTTAAAAAATATTACCGAATAAATGGTTTAATCGATCGACCATTCACAAACTGTCGACAAACATTCATTATAAATTTAAAAAAAAGGCAAAAGTAAAAATCGAGGGGTTAGTTTTATGTAGCCTAGCTATGTAAAATTGGCCCCTCGATTTCGACTTTTGCCTTTTTATGTAAATTTAATAATTGTTAGTCAATAGTTTGTAAATCTTTGATCAATTAAAACATTTGATTGATAATAAAAAATTAAAAATAGCGTTAAGTAGCCCCAACTTTTTGAAATTCAGTCTGATTTCATATTTCCGTAGGTTGTTACTTTCCGTAGGTTGCTAAAAAATATGATCGGACAAACTTTTTCATTGATCAAATATTCACAAACTATCGACAGACAATCATTATTATTGAAAGAAAAAGGCAAAAGTAAAAATTATATGGGGCCAATTTTATATAGCCCAAGAATAAGCGTCGTGTGCAGCTAGCTTTATTGGGGTACAATCGGTTTGGTATCAATCATTTTCTCCGACCAGACATGGTCGATTGTTTGGAATAGATTTTTAAGGTCTTTTTTTAATAATCCATTGACTACCTCACCATAGAATTTGATTATTCGTTACAACTGAACGACTCCACATCGATTCCGCACTTGATTTTACCAATTTCATGAATAAAAAAATGCTCACCCAACGTGCATTGACATTTCATTAATCTGGTCATGAAGAAACTAGTTACTACTAAACATTTTAATTGCGGTATGAGTCATAAAAAATTAAAAAAGTTTTGTTTTTCCTGCCAAGTTTACGGACGTGCGTGTATATAAGTAGTTTTGGAAATAATGATTTGATGATTTATATGTGTTCCCGGAATCAGGTAAGGTTAGATCTAGTTTCATCTATCAATCTAATCAATTTCAAGGGAGTTACCATCGGTCGGTAACGCGTGGTCAGTCAATGTCGAAACTGGGCAGGGGTTCCCCATTTTCACTGTGTTCTTCATATATTATTGTTTGTTGGTTTTGTGTTTACTCAAGGGCATGGATCAGTCTGTATCTTGCCATCGTGAGTGCGAGAGAGATAGTTGCAAAATTCGAAAGTGAAATTCTTCAACACGGTTTGTCTGATTACAAAAAGGCCCTGTCAGCGGATTTTCGCTATCGTTTTGCGTCCGCTGACAAAGCCTTTTTGTAATCGGTCAAACTGTACTGAAGAATTTCAATTTCGAAAATTCGAAGTGAGGTTAGGTGACTGATCCATGCCTTTGAGATTACCTTTACTTTACTCAGACGACGTAAACTAGTTGCGTTCACTGCATCTACTGTACGTTCCAAGTTCACCTTGTAGTTTATAAAAGAAAAAACTATTGCCGTAAAGAATTATATTTTTTTCCGTGTGAAGAGGTGACATAAAGTTCAGTATTAAAAAAGTTTCCGTAGAAACAATTCCTTAAATTAAAAAATGCACTTCTTTCCACGACATTCAAAGAGCGATCTCGGATTCTTTCCATCAACCCCAACTGCCTGGACTGTTACTTCTGATTTTATGAGAAATCAAATTTTTATAACTCATTTAAATTTTGGGAGGGACAAAGGAATGAAATCAAATTTTATTTCCTGTCACAAAATAACTATTGACAACTTGACTTATCAATTTCAAGTTGTTCGGCAAAGTTCACGGAGACGACTCTGATTACGATTTCAATATTGGCCACCGAGGTCGATTTATAAAGCAACTATTTTCTGTTGGTTTCTTCATCAATTATCACATAGTACATGTTAATTGTTTATCCATCGGTTCAATATTTCGGTCAATTGAACAACATTCTGATAGTCGGCACCGTCTTCAGTCAGTTGGTTTACTCGCCTGTTTTCAATGGATGATCACCTATCGGGGGAAGTCTAAACTAAAACATAAAGTTTCGGTGCATACAATTTTTCTTTATGCTATGGTGACAATTTGTTCTAATAAATAACAGCTCGTGTCAATCGGTCCGCATTTTCGGGAGTAAAAATATCGAGTTTTTTCATTTATTTTAAAATCCGTGATATTATATACATTTGCGCAGTTGAATGTGACAATAAGTGATTAATCGTTCATTTATTATCTTCAATTTGTTGCGGGATATATTGTGTATCGATATTGTGTGCACAATATTAGATCTATAATTAGTGAGTATTGGTTCATTTTTCGTATGTTGTAAAATAATTTCATTTATTCTCCCTTTGTAATTGAAACGAATTGATTGCAAAACTAGAAGAACAATTGTTCTCTCATTGACGCATGCATGGAAGTTTCAATTCTATTCTTTTCATATTTTTTTGCAAAAGTGATTGATTCAACGATTCAGAATTTAGAACGAGATACTGATTTGTGAATTCACTCGTCAAGTTTTGAGAGAAGTTCATTGTCAATGCAATGTTTCAAGCACTTCTGAATTAAATTTTCATCTTATTTTTCATATAAAAATTTGGTAATAATGAGAAAAATACAGTTGCTGCATGTATACAATTTCAATGTCGCTTGGTTTTCTATAGTATTGAATGCATTTGAGATAATAGTAAAATATGAAATGATTCATCTACAGGTTCACTATTTTTATTTCATCACTTGTTCGGGTACCAAGAAAGTCTCCAGATCAGTTCTCCAATTTCCTGCGTAAGCCTGCTGTCATTGATTCCAGGTAATGAGAATTATTGATGTTTTTTACTATAATATTTATAGGCATAATAACAAGTGGTAGTTTTTGCTCAAGCGCCCACTGTCTCAACCACCTCGCTCAGCTTGTTATTTTCTTAACTACCCCTCAAACCAAAACGCGAGGGTACCAAGAGCGTTTTTTGTACCAAGTACAGTAGTGCAGTGTGGAGACACTGAAAATAGATCCACAATAATTATTAGTACTAATATTGATAATTTGAGTACCACTCTTGTGGATTTACTATTTGGTGTCGCCATGCTATACTGTAGTTGGTACAAAAAGCGCTCTTGGAGAAGGAGAAGATGCTAAATACTATAATAAGTTAATCGAAACACGCTACAGCTTTGTAGTTGAATTCACGTCTTGATTGGTCCTACCGATAAAACCTTTTGGTATCGCAGGCATTCAAATTTATCAATTTATAGTCGGTTGATCAAGCTATTTGACTACGCTGACTAAACTTAGAATTACCATGAACTAATTCATGAAGTTTGGTTTCATTGTGGTCACAAGCCAACCGATGAAAAAGATAGGCAGAGATTTCAGTACTACTGTTGTGAATCTATTTTTTGGTTTCTTTATGCTTAACTGTAGCTATGGTACAAAGAGCGCTCTTGAAGAAGAAGACTTTAAATACCATAATAACTTAATCGACAACACGCTACAGCTTTGCAGTCGAATTCACGTTTTGATTGGTCAACCGATAAAACCTCTAGGTACACCGGTGATTCAAATTTATCAACTTATAGTTGGTTGATCAAGCTACTTGACTGCGCTGACTAAACTCAGAATTACTGTGAACTAATTCATGAAGTTTGGTATCATTGCAGTCATAAACCAGCTGATGAAAAAGATAGGCATAATTATAATGAGCCTGCGGAGTGTGAAAAGTTACTTTTTTCAATCAAAATTTCTTCGCTGAATCATTTTTCTCTCGCACCAGTCCATTCACTGTTGGGTTGTGAGCATAATTCGATTTGTAGCAGTTTTTTACATCATTTGCAAGTTGCCATATTTCTACAAATTTTTCGTTTTCTAAAGACTAAAGATCACAAGATTTTGTTTCTTTTTATCTATTATTGAATACATTTTTCAGCAAGTTTTCGTTTTCTCAATTCTTAAGGATGTTAAGTCCCAAATCACACATGACGAAACAATTATGAAAATTTGGTATGTTTTTGTATGATTTAAAAATGCGTGTTAAAATTTCATGACGATTAAACAGCTCGTTACTGAACAATTAACATTTACAAATTAAATGTCGTCTTATATATGGAAACTGATATGCGATAATTTATTTTGATCCCTCAATATTTCAACATTTTTTACAATATACTGAAAGCAACGGAAACGAAAATGTAGTTTATTGATGAATTTTTTTTATTTGTTCAAAAAATTGTTCTCCACAAAATGTTAGGTTTTTAATAACGAGCTTCTTAATCGTCATGAAATTTTCACACGACCTCTTGAATATGTCATATGAAAACATACCAAACCAAATTTTTAGAATTTTATCATCATTGTTCTTTTCAATCCTTAAGCAGGTTAAACTAATGATGATAGAATTCTCAAAATATGGTATCTTTTTCCATAAAGTATTCAGGAGGTCGTATAAAAATTTCACGTCGATTGTTTTTACGATCTAGTTTTTACGACTAGGACGTCATTTTGAAAACGACCATTTTTCGTCTTTTTTTTTCCTTTTTACAGAGCGACCGCGTTTTCAGTAGAATTTTTTTTTTTTTTATTTCTTTGACTGAATCTTAAAAAGGCAAAACTCAAGCTTCAATTTCGTTTTTTATAAAATTCGTTACGATTTTTTTTGAAAAAGTTATCATGTTTTTTGCGAAAAAAGACGGAATTCAGAAATTCCTGCGTAACACGAAAACTATCACATTTAGAAAAAATCTTAGAGGAGTGAAAAGTTGCCTCTGAGATTGTTCTAGTCATTCGATTTTTTTCAGATTTTTTTTTACGAAATTTTTTTTTTCATTGATTTTAGTCGAACTCCAGGTCTATCAACTTCCGTAATTTAAAAACTATGGGTTTTTTCACCAAAAGTCCAAGGACAAAAAAGTTTTACTTCTCCATTTTAAACGTTTTGGAATTTTTTCAGATTTTTTTTCGAATTTTTTCATCCGACGATGTTGACGATGATGATGAACATGATCGGAGAAAAAAAATCTGAAAAAATTCCAAAATGTTTAAAATGAAGAAATAAAACTTTTTTGTACTTGGAGATTTTGGTGAAAAAACCCATAGTTTTTAAATTACGGAAATTGATAGACCTGGAGTTCGACTAAAATCAACGACAAAAAAAAAATTTCCGAAAAAAAATCTGGAAAAAATCGAGTAACTAGAACAATTTTAGAGGCAACTTTTCACTCCTCTAAGATTTTTTTCTACATGTGATAGTTTTCGTGTTACGCAGGAATTTCTGAATTCCGTCTTTTTTCGCCAAAAACATGATAACTTTTTCAAAAAAAATCGTAACGGATTTTACAAAAAACGAAATTGAAGCTTGAGTTTTGCCTTTCCAAGATCCGGTCAAAGAAATAAAAAATAAAAAATTCTACTGAAAACGCGGTCGCTCTGTAAAAAGGAAAAAAAGACGAAAAATGGTCGTTTTCAAAATGACGTCCTAGTCGTGAAAAAAATCACAAAAATTTTTCAAAAAATGCAAAATGCAATGAGATTTCTCCCCTTTAAAGTGCCGTTTCTTAAATTAATTTATCTACGTTATCGACGGAATAACATGAAAAAGAGTGTGGCAACTTTTTCCGACTTTTGTCCGGAAACTTTCCGACGGCAGTATAAATCTCAGCAGTATTTTATGCTATCATAGTGCACCAAGGCGCGATTTACTCAGAATTAAGTGATCTACTAAAGTGTCCATTGTGACGTAGCTGTAATCTGCTCCCGTAAAATGGTACTGGTCGCTAAATCTGAGTTTTGTCGAAAATTTCCGTTTTTTTGACGTTTTATTCGACGACTTATTTTAAAAGTTTTATCTCTCCATTTTAAACATTTTGGAATTCTTTCAGATTTTTTTTTTCAATTTTTTTTATCAGACGATGTGTATTTCGAATTTGGACAAAAAAATTTGAAAAAAACGTGGAAAATTCCAAAACGTTTAAAATGAAGAAATAAAACTTTTTGGTACTTGGACTTTTCGTAAAAAAACTCATAGTTTTTAAATTACGGAAATCGATATGCCTCGGAGTTCGACTGAAATCGATGAAAAAAAAATTTGGAAAAAAAATCTGAAAAAAATCTAGTGACTAGAACAATCTCAGAGGTAACTTTTCACTTCTTTGAGACTTTTTTTAAATGTGATAGTTTTCGTGTTACGCAGGAATTTCTGAATTTCGTCATGTTTCGCCAAAAACATGATAACTTTTTTCGAAAAAATCGTATCGGATTTAAAAAAAAACGAAATTAAAGCTTAAGCTTTGCCTTTTCGAGATCTGGTCAAAGAAATTCGGAAAAATAATTTCTACTGAAAACGTGATCGCTCTGTAAAAGGGGAAAAAAAAGATGAAAAATGGTCGTTTTTAAAATGATGTTCTACTCGTAAAAAAAATCGCAATTTTTTTTCAAAAAAAGTAAAATAAAATGAGATTCTTCTCCTTCAAAATGCCGTTCATTCAATTCATTTATCTACATTATCGACGGAATAACACGAAAAAGAGTGCGTGAACTTTTTCGGACTTTTGTCCGGAAACTTTCCGACGGTAGTGTATTTTTCGAGAAACAAGCATGAAATTTTTGTAGTGGTTGCTATCCATAGCTATTCGTATGAATTAAAAAAAATTTTGTCTTTTCAAAAAACAAAAAGCACCATTCGATTGTACGGAAAAAATCAAGAAGAAAACACTCCAGTTATAAATTTATCTTTATTATATAGTTTGAGGCTACTTAGCCTAGATTAGATTTCGAAAAACAAATAGCACCATTCGATTCTACGGAAAAAATCAAGAAGATAACTTTTTTAGCGTTTTTTCGTCAGACTCTATTTTAATGGTGTACAATCGTTGAAACAATTTCAATCTCGGCTAGATAGCCTTAAATTATGTATTGGGTTCATGGCATAACCCAAAAATTATTTATCCGTCTGTTTCTTTTTGCATTTCTAATTGTTTATGAAAAGTTATTCAAAAACAGATTGTCAAAAATTTTGTCTTTTTGAAAAACAAATATATAATCGTTATAAACAATTTGATCCTCAGAAGTAATGTTGACCTCATTGTATCCCAAGCCAAATCTAGGGTGAATAGCCTCGAACTATATAATAAATAGAAATTTAGAACTAGAGTGTTTTCTTCTTGATTTTTGCCGTACAATCGAATGGCGCTATTTGTTTTTTAAAAAGTTTCAAAAATTGAAGTGTGCCAGCCTGTTGAATAATTTTTTTCACCTATCCAACTTCAAAGAGCTATAACAGTTGATCGGTTAATTTCAGCGTATTACTCGTAGGGACTTTTTTGTAGGGAATTCGATTATCTATGAAACTATATTAATGACATTTCTGTGCGATTTCTTCCTTAAGAGTTGTTGTACAATGTTCAGAGACCCTATTATTTTTCTCAGTTATTCCTATGGAAAATCTTCAATTGCAAAGCGCTTCGCGAAATGATTTGATTAGAAGTTCTGCTTGTAGGATGCTTCTTTTTTTTTACCATAATTTAACTTTATTTTACCATAATTCAACTTTTTCGGTGGATGCAATCGAAAAAAAATCTCGCTAGTTGTTGTGCACACTCGAGCAAATACTCACGAGCGTTGAGACGGTTGCATTTGTCGCCACGTTCGCACCAGTCGAACGTGTATAAATGCTTCAAACGGTTTAAGAAGGTTAGAGATTCGTGGCACCATGGTTGCATTACATCAAATTTACACAGTGTATTCTTTGGCATGTACTGGATGTTCTATTCCAATTTGAAATCAATCGTCTACTCTAGGGTATTTAAAAAAAATGTTATATTTTTTTTGGCCAACTAACTGGTGCGGAAGTTACTTTGGTGCAAAAAAGAAGGTCCACCAAAGGAGAGCTCAAAATAAAAATATCTAGAGGTGGCTCACGCTTATTGTAGTTTCCCCTTTAAATAACATGGGAAATACTACTATACTATAGTAGTATTTCCCATGTCCTAAATATACCAAATACACTAAAAATCCAAATATACTAAATCCAAATATACTAAAACAAGTGAAGTGTTTATTACTGTATACCCCCTTAACAACAATCGTAATCACGTATTTCAAAAAGAACTTTTTGTAGCAAATTTGACGCTCTACAAAAAAGGTCCTTTGAAAAAAAAAATCCGAAATCTGACTATTCAAGAGTTATTAACCGTCAAAGTTTTGTTCGTATAAAATTTTACCGTTATCTCGATAAAACTGTAAGTTTTACCACAATATTTCGTGAAAATTTCTTGCAGAGCATCCTATTTGCAATACACTGACTCTTGACAAGAATTCGCAAACTTCATAGATAAGGAAATGAAGTACATGAAATCAATTCATTACAAAAATATTAATTTTTTCTCCGCGTTCTGCAGCATTGTCTGTCACGTTTAGCTTTTTGAAAAATTCCGACCACTTCTCAAAGCTACAATTGTCACTTCATAGTTGTATGTCTTCATAAAAGAATAGTAAGAATTTTTACTGCTTGACTAAAGATGAGCAATTCCAGTATTTGTTATAAACTGTGCGAGAAGATCGACTGCGCTATCTTGGCTGTCATAATTTATTTTTTTTTCAATGGCCAGAAGTCGCTTTAATCAATAAAAGCCATTGGAAATGAATATTTTTGTAATAAATTGATTTCACGACCTTCAATTCCTTTTTTTGAAGTTTGCGAATTCTTGCCAAGAGTCAGTGTATTGCAAATAGGTTGCTCTGCAAGAAATTTTCACGAAATATGGTGGTGAAACTTACAGTTTTGTCGAGATAGTTGAAAAAAAATCGTAAAATTTTATACAAATAAAACTTTGAAGGTTAATAACTCTTGAATGGTTAGATTTCGGATTTTCTTGCAGAGGACCTTTTTTGTAGAGCGTCAAATTTGCTACAAAAAATCCTTTTGAAATAGGTGATTAGAATTGTCGTTAAGGAGGTATACAGTTCTAAACACGTGAAGTAGTATTTCCCATTTTATATTTAACGGGGAAACTACAATAAGCGTGAGCCACGTCACAAAGACGGGGTACCGTCTTTGTGAAATCAAATATGAAAAAAAAAACTTTTCAACATGGTAAGATACTTACGGTCATTGGTCAATAACAGCATTATTGCTGGAATAGCGAGGAACAATGATTAAAACTTGTTAAAAAACTAGCATACCACAAATTACACGATTGCAACCCTGACCTGTCAGCGGACCGAATGATCGGTCCGGTAGGGACAAAATCAGACTAACCAGCGCTAAGTCCTCGGACCAAATATCCACTTCCGGTTTGTAGTCCGTGGACCGTTCAGCGGTCGGTCCGGCTAGCCCCCCGCGGACTGTTCGGCTAGCCCCCCTTAGTAGTCCGCGGACCGAGTTGAACACGGTCCGCGGACCGTGTCAGATATCCCTGTGGGACAATCCGCGGACCGCTCAGCTATCCCTCCGGGATGGTCCGCGGACCGATTGGTGGTCGGTTCGCGGACCGCTCAGCTATCCCTCCGGGATGGTCCGCGGACCGATTGGTGGTCGGTTCGCGGACCGCTCAGCTATCCCGCCGGGATGGTCCGCGGACCGATCGGTGGTCGGTTCGCGGACCGCTCAGCTATCCCGCCGGGATGGTCCGCGGACCGATTGGTGGTCGGTTCGCGGACCGCTCAGCTATCTCGCCGGGATGATCCGCGGACCGATTGGTGGTCGGTTCGCGCACCGCTCAGCTATCCCGCCGGGATGGTCCGCGGACCGATTGGTGGTCGGTTCGCGGACCGCTCAGCTATCCCGCCGGGATGGTCCGCGGACCGATTGGTGGTCGGTTCGCGGACCGCTCAGCTATCCCGCCGGGATGGTCCGCGGACCGATTGGTGGTCGGTTCGCGGACCGCTCAGCTATCTCGCCGGGATGGTCCGCGGACCGATTGGTGGTCGGTTCGCGGACCGCTCAGCTATCCCTCCGGGATGGTCCGCGGACCGATTGGTGGTCGGTTCGCGGACCGCTCAGCTATCCCTCCGGGATGGTCCGCGGACCGATTGGTGATCGGTTATTGCTCACCGAACGATTTATGTACAAAATTGTTTTGCAGCTTTCGAGTTATATGAAATTAATCAACTCATTCGTATATGCGCGTAAAAAATAAAAGTCGGCTTTGTGAATGGGTGTGTGGTATCAGCGTGGCGACGCGCTATATATCTTTTATATATATTGTGACGGTTTTTTATTTTGAACCGTCCCTTAAAAATAATTCGAGCTAATAATTTGCTCATGTCTCTCCAGCTCGATACTCCGGCCACGCAACGATCTCACAGGGCTTGCCTAGAGCGATAGTTTACAAGATTGTTTATTAATTTCGTCCCGTATATTATATA
>JBBLXU010003628.1:0-26047 GCA_037893425.1 Campoplex nolae | reverse complement strand
GGGGGGGGGGGGGGGGGGGGGGGGGGGGGGCCCCCCCCCCCCCCCCCCCCCCCCCCCCCCCCCCCCCCCCCCCCCCCCCCCCCCCCGGGGGGGGGGGGGGGGGGGGGGGGGGGGGGGGGGGGGGGGGGGGGGGGGGGGGGGGGGGGGGGGGGGGGAAAATGACTCTTTTCCAGTGTTTTTCTGTTCGTTGAAAACTGGACGCATGACTCGTGAAAATTTTTTCTGTTGAATTTCTTTGAAACAACCTTGAAGGGAGAAGCAATAGCTTCAATTTCGTTTTTGAAAAAGTTTGATACGATTTTTTTTCGCAGAGTTATCGTATTTTTTCCTGAAGAAGGCTATTTTCAGAAAATACGGCTAAACTCGAAGATTTCGAGACTTAGATGAAATTGGTAAGGAGGAAAAAAGTTGCAAAACATTGTTCTGAAGCGACTGGAATTTTATCAGAATTTTCCTTCGATATTTTTTTTTTTTCGTCATTTCCAGTCAGAACTCCGACAACTGAAGTGGCTCAATTCGAAAACCATGGGGTTTGAGCCAAAGTATCAAGGGAGAAAATCTTTTTATTTTCGAGTTTTCGATCGATGAGAATTTTTTTCGAATTTTTTCGAAATGTTCCGAAAATCAAAACTAGGAAAATCGTCGAAATAATCTCAAATTCCTTTTACAACCTTTTCTCAACCAGAGTTCTTACCCCAAATTGACGAGATAGTTTTTGCTCCCGGTTTGAACTTTCCTTCCAATGTATAAAAAAAAAAAAAAACAAATCCCCATCAATGGAGTCTTACCTCATTTAAACGAGTATATACGACCATCGCGAGATTCAGAGAATTCGGTAGCTATGCCAATTGTTACTCGGGCCGGCCCAAAGTGACAACGACCCCAGAAGATGAACATATCGTTGTCATGAGCAAAAAAAATCAGCTATTAAAAGGTCCTGAAATCGGGGCACAAATCAACGAGATGGGAAAAACCCTTAATATCACTGATGGACGTGATCGAAAAGCTCTTGTTGTATCTTGTGAAAAAAAGATACCAGTGTACCCTGAAACATAAAACATGTACGATTGATAAGTAGAAAAATACAACTTTTCCCCCTATTGGTTCGGCGATTTTCCGAGTTTTGATTTTCGGAACATTTCGAAAAAATTCGGAAATTCTCATCGATCGAAAACTCGTAAATAAAAAGATTTCCTCTCTTGATACTTTGGCTCAAACCCCATGGTTTCCGAATTAAGCCACTTTGGTTGTCGGAGTTCTGACTGGAAATGACGAAGAAAAAAAATATCAGAGGAAAATTATGATAAAATTCCAGTCGACTTAGGACAATCTTCTGCAACTTTTTTCCCTCTTACCAATTTCATCTAAATCTCGAAATCTTCGAGTTCAGCCGTATTTTCTGAAAATAGTATTTTTCAGGAATCAAATACGATAACTCTGCGAAAAAAAATCATATAAAACTTTTCCAAAAACGAAATTGAAGGTATTGCTCCTCCTTGTACGGTTGTTATAAAGAAATTTACTAGAAAAAATTTCCACGAGTCATGCGTCCAGTTTTCAACGAACAAAAACACACCGGAAAAGAGTCATTTTCAAAATAGCGTACCAAATCCAAAAAAAATCGTAGAAAATTTTTCAAAAAAGGGATTTGAAGGTAAATGTGTCCTCTTCAAAACGCCGTTTAATAAATTCAAATATCTTGATTTTTCACAAAGTTATCGAACTTTTAGTGCGGCTATAATTTATGTCTAGTGATTCCATACTTTTGGTCGGCAGTGTATATCGAGCATAATAAACCCGATTAATTAATCCGGAATAAGAGTTCCGTGTGAACGTAGTAGTCATTGCTCTCTCTGCAGCTGTCACGGGCTTTCATGAAAATGGGTTATAGCTGGCATCAAGAGGCCTTTGATGGTGTTGTATACAGACACGTTAAATTTTTTATGTGTTAGTAACTTTTGCATAATCTTGAGCCCGTGCCAAGTTTTTTCTCAGCAATTACGCGACCGATCATGCTGATTTTAGGCGCAATCGAAAGAGAATTTCTTAATTAGCTATAAGTTCAATTTTTAAGTTTTTTAATTGCTTCTGAGCTTCGTAATTCAATAAAATGACGTGCCAATTTTACCCCCACCACCGCGAATCGGTTTATTCAGAGAAAGTATAGTCTCGGCGAGCTCGGGCCAGCAGACGACAGGGCTGTCAATGTACTTGTCCCGAGACTGTACCGAGTCTCTTGATATATTAGTGTGATGAAAAATAATGTTTCAAATTATCCAAATCATTTTTGAAATTTATCGAAAAATAATAACTAAATGACTCAAAGAATAAAAGCTGTATAATCGCGAACTGAACCCGAAACCTCATAGCTATGACGCTCACACACTATTACTTTCGACACAAATTTACGTGGGCAATATGGGCATGAACGTTATGTTGGGATGTCAGATTCTTTATGTCTATGTCATCGCCCTCGTACTTACAAAGTCATAGGTTCGAAAACCTTGTTAGTAGAACAACGGAAACAAAACGCGAAACAAAGAAATAAATAAATCCGAAAAGCAGAAGATGAGTTCAAATCAAAGGTCGGTGAAATATGTGCTGCAGAATGTGTGATTGAAAGTGTTCAGCGGATATTATTGGTAACAGCTTATATTTCTCGATACCGCATCGTTCACGACATTAAACGGTCTCTCCATCGAATGCTGCTAACATACATCTGACAATGTTGTGGTTTTTGGTGAGGATATCCAGAGACTCGGTAGAGTCTCCCCAGATAGAAATTCGTGCTGCCGAAATGGATAGTTCCAGCACGGTAGTGGCACAGCGCCGAAACGTTAAAGCTTCATGTGACGTTACATATCAGACATGTGTGTCCGAATATGACTTATCGGTAACGCCTCGCCATGCAGTTACTCCGTGACGACGTAGTGCCATTACATACTACAACCGTTTTTGTAGCCGAAGAGGTACAATGACTGCACGGTACTGACTCTCCGTGATGGCCCGAAATTTTTTTGCATTAAAAAATATCACTACGTGACGAAGCAGTGGTTTTGCTGAAATTTTAGCTGTAAAAAAATTTTTTAGAGGTTGCTGAAATTACTTTTTGATTTTTTTTTCGATTGTAGCTCATAATCACGATTTAAAAATTTCGATTATTTTGTTTGGCATAATAAAATATTAGTTCGTGATGAAGCAGTGGTTTTTCTAAAGTTTTAGCTCTAAAAAAAATCTTTTTGGAGGTTGCTGAAATTACTTTTCAATTTTTTTTCGATTACGGCTGATAATCACGATTTGAAAATTTAAATTTTTCTGTTTTGCATCGAAAAATATTAGTACCCCATGAAGCAGTGGTTCTTTGAAAATTTGAATGCTTGACAAAACAGGTAGATGTTGCAAGCGATTCCTT
Organism: Campoplex nolae; assembly: GCA_037893425.1. Taxonomy (NCBI): domain Eukaryota; kingdom Metazoa; phylum Arthropoda; class Insecta; order Hymenoptera; family Ichneumonidae; genus Campoplex; species Campoplex nolae. The sequence continues at coordinate 22,635 of JBBLXU010003628.1, read as the reverse complement.
TTTTTTTATAATCGATTCTCGTTAAATTTATGGTATAGAAATTTCGATTCCATGCTACTACAAAAAATTGCTACTACAAAAAATGTTGGTACTCAAAAAACTAGTCGTTCTACAACAATTAACTAAATTCATAACGAATTATATGAAAACTTATTTGCAAGACCTTTGTGTGTCATGCACCACTTTTTTAGCGCATGCCTTTTTTTCGTAGAATCCTTTGCCGCAAAAATGTAAAATAACGACCTCTAAACATTTTTTTCAAGCTCGAATTTTGGAAAAGTTACTTCTTTGACCAGTACTAAAAGCTCTCGAAGTTAATCGAAAAAATCACCGATTATCAGACACTATCGAAAAAAAAAATTAAAAAGTAATTTCAGCAACCTCCAAAAAGATTTTTTTAGAGCTAAACCTTTAGAAAAACCACTGCTTCATCACGTACTAATATTTTATTATGCCAAACAAAATAATCGAAATTTTTAAATCGTGATTATGAGCTACAATCGAAAAAAAAATCAAAAAGTAATTTCAGCAACCTCTAAAAAATTTTTTTACAGCTAAAATTTCAGCAAAACCACTGCTTCGTCACGTAGTGATATTTTTTAATGCAAAACGGGAAAAATGAAATTTCCATCTCACGATCGTTCGTCAAAATAGAAAAACAATATTAAAGTAACATGCGCGACCTCTAAAAAATTTTTTTTAAGCTCAAATTTTGGCAAAGTTACTTTTTTGATATGTACGAAAAGCTATCAAAGTTAAACGAAAAAAAAAACGATTTTTTTTTGCATAACCCTAATATTCATATATAGTCCTTCGATAATAATGACTACGATTTGAATATATTACATTTATTCTGGTCCAAGGCCTGGTCCAGACACCGGTCAAATGAGTATTCCAGTATGCGTCGCTACCGTGCGGCTACTGTGCTGCTTCGCGATGCCACTGTGAGCAGCAATAGTGCAGGCAGTGTAACGAGCTCCTGCACTGTCTCATTCGTGCGCGGAAAGCATCACCAAGCTTTTCCCATCAGCCGAAGTGTGGTGCACAGTCGATGCTTTTCTCGTGAGCACATAGTCCTCCGGACGAGCATATATTGCGGATACTACAAACTCTCGCGGGACTACCGAGTCCGTATAAAAGTCGGCTATGAATTTTTGAATCCATCATAGGTCATAACCTATGAAGGACACACTACTCTCGCAGCAGTTCGAGAAATATATAATTGTCAGTACCGTTCGAATCGTCTGATACTGATTATCAACTGCACAAAAATGAATCCACTTCAGAATATTATTCGGACTGAAATTAATATCTATTCGAGACAAGAAACGATTTATGAAAACACAAATTTTCTAAATTTTATATAGTTTTTAATTAATCGATTTTCATTGCATTTTTCTGAATCAATTGTATTTTTTCAATGTTTCAACGAACCATCAACATGCTGCCTCGTTATGTCACCGCGAGCCGCTATCGTGCAGTCAGTGTGGCACGTTTGCAAGACAAAACTGTGTAACAGCTGTGACGGCATCGTGCTGAATATGTGCCGCAGCGCGGCACTACGATGTGTAGCAACGGTGACGCGACCGTAACGTTTGATTAAATGCTTAGCTGGTACTGCGAGTCACGGTCGTGCCGACTGCGTACTGTATTCGCATACTCCGACGTGTAGCAACGGTGAGGCCATCGTAACGTCCCGGTCAATTCTGAGCCGTCAATACGAGCGCCCACCGTGCAGGCATTGTGTCGCCTTCTGACGACGAGACGTCCAGCCACAGTGCCAGCACCGTCACATAAGCACGAATTTCGGGCCATCACGGAGAGTCAGTACCGTGTAGTCATTGTACCTCTTCGGCTACAAAAACGGTTGTAGTATGTAATGGCACTACGTCGTCACGGAGTGACTGCATGGCGTGGCGTTACCGATAAGTCATATTCGGACACACATATCTGATATGTAACGTCACATGAAGCTTTAACGTTACGGCGCTGTGCCACTACCGTGCTGGAACTATCCATTTCGGCAGCACGAATTTCTATCATATAAGAGTGCGGTAGGCCTCGCGCTGGCTTTTTCTTTTTCTTTTATTTAAATTTTTCTTTTATTTTTCTTTTAATACTTGGCGTCGAGCCACTACCGCGTCTCTTGATACGCTGCACGTCTTGCCTTGCCTGTTCAAACATTTTCTTTTTAATACTTGGCGTGAAGACGCTGCCACGTCTCTAGGTAAGGAGTAAGTATACTTATTGAACGCTCGGGACATAGCAGTAAATACAGTTTCATAAGTCTACCGAGTTTCTTGAACAAATAAAAGTATTACATTTCCGGAGCTTTTCGTCGGATATCTCAACGTTCATTTGTTTTTTAAATCTTCGTCCGCCATCGAGTCGCCATTATCATCCTGATAACTATTTTCCTCGTCATTTTGACCATTTCGTCCGGGTAGCGGACCATTAGGCGTCGAGCGATCATTCAGCTAAGACTAACTATTTATTTCGTCATTTTGACCATTTCGTTCGGGTAGCGAACCATTCGGCGTCGAGTACATTCAGTTAAGACTGCAGTGATATTTTGTATCGAGACATTTTCTCCATTAAGTATATCCTAACATAATTAACATGGAGAAATATATTAATATGTGGGAAATTTTTCGCTCTTACAACATACTTAATTCGAAATAGTTATGTTACTCGATTCCTTCAGAGGATTGATTATTTTTTATATGGTCAACATAAATTGTTCTATCGAGGAGATAGTATTTTTAATCGTTGTTAAGGTTTCGGAACTCATTGAATTATTTGGTGGGGTTGTATTCAAATCCTGCAAAAAAAACAACTGTCAGACGAAATAAAAAAAAGTTTTGCTTCATTTATATTTTTCTTCATCAATTCGTAATCGATTAAAGAAATATTTTAGTAAGTTAAAGAGTTTAGAGTCAAGTCACCATCACATTTCTATATAGACATCGTTGAAAACTCACGGAAGCAAATGACGTTTGGGTATATTTATCGAAAGTTCTTTCTTCCGTTTGCGATGCTGACGAGGATTCTGGGAGGTTCACAAATCCGTGATTCTTTAGCTGATTTTGAAAGCTCTGGAGTTGCCAATGTATCCGTCGACTTTTCTAACTTTTACGAACTGACTTAAGTGAGATAGGCAAAGTAGGCTAAAGAAATGTGTAGCGTTTTAAGCGCCGGAAGCGTTGTCAGCGCCTCTTATCCTAAACTAATTGTCAGTTAGGTTAGTGGATAGTACCGAGCAATGGGAGTGCAGCCATTCGTGTCCTGACTATGGAGTAATACACACACCTCCGTAAACATCCAATGTATATAATAAAATATAAATCCAAGTACGATTTCCCAGTATTCACGAGTTAATATTTAATTTCCCCTCTCAAATATACCACATTGGCGACGAGGATAAATAATAATTTCGAGTGCACGAGTAAAGATCGCGGGGAAATTAACGGATTTCTCCGACGACAGCACGTGCGACAATGAGTGACCCGCCGACGAAAGAGGAGTTGGAGCGAGAAAGGAAGTCGCTGGAAAAAAGCGCCTGGAAATGGAAGAAAAATGGAAGCAGCTCCATTTTCAAGCTCAAATCAACAAAGAGCAACAACAACTAACATCGAAAAAGGCGGAAATTCAAGCTCACATGGCCGCGTCACCTTCGGCGTCTAAAGAGGAGGTTCAAACAATTTTCACCTCGAGAATCGGGGAGATGAAGGAGTTCAATTTACGAGAAGATTGGGCCTTATGGGCAGAAAGGTTAGATCAATATTTTTTGGCTAATGATATTCCAAATAAAAAGAAAGTCTCGCTTTTTCTTACTTTGCTGGGGAGTGAGGGGTATGCCCTTTTACGTAACCTGTGTACTCCGAATTTACCGTCGGAAAAATCGTTCGTGGAACTGACCACAATAATGAAAAATCACTTGCAACCAAAACCAAGTGTGATTACAGAACGATATAAATTTAAGGAGTGCAAACAAAAAGAAAGCGAAGACATTAAAACCTATTTGGCCAATCTCAAAAAATTGTCAACTTATTGTGAGTTCGGGTCGAACTTGGACTCGCATTTACGTGATCAATTTGTCTGGGGATTACGAGTGGACTCCATAAAAAAACGTCTGTTGGGAGAGGCCGAGTTAACATATTCGAGAGCAATTGAATTGGCTCATTCGTTGGAAATGGCGTCGAGAGATGTTGCGGAGATGGGGTCGTCATCGTCAAAGAATCTACAAGAATCGATCAACTTCGTTGGAGCAAAAAATTCAAGGACAACGAAGAAGAAGAACGTGGTCAACAAAGAGACTCTTCGATGTTATCATTGCGGAGGTACGCGCCACACTTTTTCTACTTGTAGATACAAAGACTCGAAATGTAATAAGTGCCTCAAACGGGGCCATTTAGAGCGCGTGTGTAACGTAAACAAAAACAAAGAGAGAAATTTGAAGAGTGGAAATAAAAACAAGTCAGAAAATAATAATCAAAATTATATTGGGAATTGTGAGAACGATAATAATAGTTTCGATAATGTATTCCATCTCGGCCAAGCAAATGAAACGGAAAAGTTATCGCGCGATGAAATTTTTAGCATAAGGCCGTGTATGGTAGCGATTGAAGTAGAGACGATCAATATAAATTTTCAAGTTGACACTGGATCGGACGTGTCCGTAATTTCAGCAAAAGATTATCGAAATAGAAAAGATTTATTATTATTATCACTTAACGGCACGAAACGTTGTTTTAAATCGCATCCCGGCGATATAATTGTTCCGATCGGAGTTATTGACGTTAAGGTTAAATTTAAAAGAATTGAAAAGAAACTAGAATTATTCGTTTTACCAGGGGCGGGACCGCCTCTTGTGGGACGAACTTGGATTTGCGAATTGTCATTACCAGTATCAGAATTGATAAAAGAGAGCGAAAATTCAAGTATCGACTGGATTGAAAATGTAAATGGCAATGAAATTGATAAAATTTTAAACGAATTTGCACCAGTATTTTCGGAAAAACTAGGGAAATTTTCAAGAAAGAAAATCCAGCTCTATTTGAAAGAAAACGTCACTCCTGTTTTTTGTAAACCGAGGGCATTACCGTATGCAATGAAAGATAAGGTCGAGCAAGAATTGGACCGTCTGGTAAAAGAGGAAATTCTAGAACCAGTGGAGAATAGTGAATGGGCTACTCCGATCGTTCCGGTTCTTAAAAGTAATGGTCAATTGCGATTGTGCGGTGATTATAAAATCACAATCAATCCAAATATTAAAATAGACCGTTACCCTATTCCCAAGGTACAGGATTTATTAGCAAATCTGAACGGAGGAAAACTTTTTTCTAAAATCGACCTGTCACAAGCATATCAACAACTGGAGTTAGACGAACGATCGAAGAAGTTAGTCACAATCTCCACTCACAAGGGTCTTTTTGCGTACAAAAGATTATGTTTTGGGGTTTCCTCGGCTCCAGGAATATTTCAGCGTGAAATGGAACAATTATTAAAAGGCGTGGATGGCGTTGTGTGTTTTTTTGACGACATTCTCATTACGGGCCAAACGAGAGAGATTCATAACGAACGACTCAGAGAGGTCTTAAAAAGATTACAAGAGAATGGTTTAACTGTAAAAAAAGAAAAATGTAAATTCGGTCAAGATCGAGTGGAATTTTTGGGATACGTATTAGATAAAGATGGCACACATGTATCCAAAGAGAGAGTCAAAGCGGTATTAGAAGCACCAGTTCCGACGAATTTAACGGAGTTACGAGCATTCTTGGGTATGATGAATTACTACGCAAAATTTATTAGAAATTACTCGAGAATTGTTAACCCTTTATATCAACTTTTACAGAAAAACGTTAAATGGAATTGGGACAATAAATGCAATGCCGCATTTGAAGCGGCAAAGAGAAGCTTGACGGAGTGTAATGTGCTTGTACATTACAATCCGAGGCTACCAATAAAGTTATCTAGTGACGCGTCTCCTGTGGGTCTGGGAGCCGTACTATCTCAGGTCTTCATGAATGGTTCAGAGAGGCCAATAGCCTTTGCATCGAGATCACTCACGAGGGCGGAAAAAAGTTACTCTCAGTTAGACAAAGAGGCATTGAGCCTCATTTTTGGGGTTAAGAAATTCCATCAGTACGTGTACGGACGTACTTTTACCCTGGAGACGGATCACAAGCCATTAATTTATATTTTTGGCTCAAAACGAGGATTGCCACAGATGTCCGCAAATCGTGTGCAAAGGTGGGCAGTTTTGCTCTCGGCATATGATTTTGACATTAAATTCGTCAAAGGGGTTGACAATACTCGAGCGGACAGCTTGTCGAGACTGCCGTTAGCGTTTAAAGTAAATCAGGAATCTGAAAATTCCCCCGAAGAATACTCGTATCTCAATTTCGTCACAGAAAATTCGGGTATTATTGATCAAAAAACAGTGAGCGAAAAAACGAGATCTGACCGAGTTTTAAATCAAATATATGGGTTTGTAATGTTTGGTTGGCCGGAAAGCGTTGACGAACAATTGAAAATGTATAAATCTAAAGAAAAAGAATTAACGGTGGAAAACGGTTGTCTGATGTGGGGTTACAGGGTCATAATTCCGGAGAGTTTGCGTAAAGATTTATTGAATGAACTCCACAGCTCACATCTGGGAGTGGTTAAAATGAAATCGGTGGCCAGGTCGTATTTTTGGTGGCCGGGCATCGATAAAGAAATTGAAAATATTACAAAATCATGCGAGTTTTGTTTGGAAGCCGCAGATAACCCTCCGAAAGCAATTTTGCACTCGTGGAAGTGGCCCGATGGCCCTAACATCAGATTACACGCGGATTTCCTGGGTCCAATCGAAGGAAAAATGTTTATTGTTATTATCGACGCATTTTCAAAATGGCTCGAGGTCAAAGAGATGAGCAATATTACAACTGACTCCACGATTAAGGTGTTTAAGGAGTATTTTTGCTCTTGGGGAATTCCAATATCTTTGGTAACCGATAATGGTCCGAGTTTCTGCTCGAGAGATTTTGAAAAGTTCTTAGTAGAGTTCGGTGTGAGACACATTCGAACCGCACCATACCATCCAACTTCAAACGGCGCAGCCGAAAACGCCGTTCGCACTTTTAAAAATAAGTATAAAATATTAAAGAAAGAAGGAAACTCGTCCCACCAAGCCATATGTAAATTTTTATTTAGTTATCGAGCAACTCCACACTGTACAACTGAGTATAGTCCAGCAGAACTCCAAATTGGGAGAAAGTTTAGGACGAAACTGGATTTGCTAAAGCCTACGTTGCGTAGTGTTATCGAAAATAAACAAAATAAACAACAGCAATATTTTAGAGGAAATAGACGTTCCGAATTTGTAACAGACGACATTGTAATGGCAAAAGATGTCAGTAATAATTCGTGGCGAAAATCCAAAGTGTTAGACCGGATATCACCGGTAACGTACAATTTAAGTACGAACGATGGAAAGGTGTGGAAGCGTCATACGGATCAAATCCGTGAATGTAACCTCGATAATCGAGAATGGCAAACAGAGTGTGATAACGTTGTTAAATTAGCGGGTGAATCGGGTCAAGCCGAAAAGGAAACGACAAAAATCGTAAGTGATGTCAGCAGTGGAAACGAAACAATTGCGAAAACGGTCGACATGCCGGTATTACGCCGGTCATCAAGGGTTCCTATACCTCGAAAAATCTTGAATCTCTAGAGTAAGCATGCGTAAGCGTGAAAATGGGTTAAAATATATATTAAGAATGAGTGCCACGCGTAAGGACTTTTTTAAAAAAAATTATTATTATATAATATTAAAAAAAAAAAAAAAAACCATGTAAGTGTGGAGGGATGTAGCGTTTTAAGCGCCGGAAGCGTTGTCAGCGCCTCTTATCCTAAACTAATTGTCAGTTAGGTTAGTGGATAGTACCGAGCAATGGGAGTGCAGCCATTCGTGTCCTGACTATGGAGTAATACACACACCTCCGTAAACATCCAATGTATATAATAAAATATAAATCCAAGTACGATTTCCCAGTATTCACGAGTTAATATTTAATTTCCCCTCTCAAATATACCACAAAATGCTTAGGAAATTATCGAATACAACGAACGGGACATAGAAGTAACTCTTCTTTTTTCTACTGATATTTGGAAAAACCTAGAAATAAATAACACAGAATAAAATCATCATTCTCAACTTTACTTTTGTCAAACGTTCTTCACTCTTCTCCGAGTCAGTTTTTCGTTTCAAGTTTTGTTTCTTCTCATTATTCTTTTCAGCAATTGCGTTCGTTTGTTTTTTTTACTGCCATCTTTCGCGATTTATCTTTAAAGGGGAGGTATAGTTAGAACGTTAAAAAAGGCCTTTTTTCGGATTTTTTTGGCCAAACGATTAAATAATTTACAACAAAATTTCTTCCGTTCAAAAGATATACATTTAATGTAAACATTGCAATTTTTTTCAAGAAATATATTCCAAAATACGCCGATCATCATCAATGGCCGAGGACGCTGCAAAAAAAAACAGTTTTTCCGGTGATCAGTCTCGCGCTGCAACGGATTATCTGAAACCAAAAAATCAGGGGGCGATCTTTAGTTAATGATATAATGCTCCGGTTGAACGAAGGGTTTTAAAAAATTTCCATTTTTTACAAAGCCGTTCTCGAGTTACAGTGATCACCAACTTCGAAAACGTAGTTTCGAGAAAAACGAGTTGAAAGTTTTGAGTACGATTTGCATGCAGATGAAATTTTTTTTTTTGTGACTTACATAGAGTCGTCTATTCCTGGGCCATATATTTCGCCTTCCCGCGCTTTATTAGCTGCATCTGATATCATTTTCAGCCGCCGCCGAACTAACCTCGCCTCTCGAGTGTTTTCCAGGGTTCGCCGGTTAGCGTTCTCAACTCGAATACATGTACTTCGGCGAATAATGGTCCGATTTACATTCAATTGGTCGGAAAATACTCATAAGATATTATACTTTCAGAAAATGAAATAATAAAAAAATTGGTTTTTTGAAAATTCTAACTGTTAGGATATTGGTTAAGGAGAGTTAAGGAGAGGACGCGCGAGAACTACTTTCTCAACACTAACTATACCTCCCTCCTTAACCATTTTTTTCATCAGAGTTAATAGTATTGTTGCGTGAGGATCTGGTGTTGGTGGGGGAAAATAAATGACGCGAGGAGAGCGGGTTTAAAAAGCGATAAAAAACAATGTCTTTTATTTGTCGTAGAAAATGAACAATAAACAATGAATAATGTTCCCTATGGCCCGACAATATAACCCGAGAGAATGAGAAGGGTGAGTGGACCCGGTCGTCGTCGAACACACGTTCGACGATGCCGAAAGAAAGCCGAAACGTGCTCGTGAGTGCCCGAAAATGAATCCCGATTAATCGGAGAAATCCTTAATTAAAACGTCCCGAGAAATACGTCGAAATGTAGCTTGAATTGTCCCGAATTTATTGAACGTAATATTTGGCCCGATAAATGATTATTTACGCTGACTTTTGCGAAAGGGAGTTTTGAAAGGCACGAAGGGCTCTATCACACGTTACGACCGGATCAAGACTGATTAATCGATAAGTATTATCGATGACGACGAGCCGCGCGCATGCGCCGCGCGTCACGTCGCTCCCGTGGTAATTGTTCCCGAAATTTTCGTAGCTCGGTAAGTGGCGACATCCACGGCGGAGCGCCACCCCCCCCCCCCCTCTCCCGCTGAATCGCGCTACCGACGTAGCCTTGCTCATTCCTGAACATTCCCCCCGCCATCGGCAGCAGTGCTGTCGATTGATGATCCTGGTGGAGAACGGCGGAGTATTTGCTTCCAGGTTGTAAGGCTGAAAGCTTCCGTCTCTCTACCACCCGGAGGATGCCCGCGTGAAGTTGTTCGAAGCCCCAATGAGAAGTATGCTCCCGGTTGGCTTCCCTCCTCGAAGCCGTGGTATCCCCAGGTCCCCCAGTGGAGGAAGATGAGTGGAGTGTCCCGTGTCTCGTCCTGACCAGGTTTGTAAGCGCCTGGAGAATCAGAGCCCTGGTTCTCAACAACCGTGTGAGCGCCGTATGCCCGTGAGATGAAGTTTAGACCTGATGAAGGTGTTGTTGAGAACATGAATATAGAACCTGGTCGCTCGATGAGCGTCGCTGAGTTGACCGTCCCGATGCAATGAATACGCCAAAGGAAGGATGAGATTTTTCTAATCAGTGTGGCCCGTGCCACCAGCGTGAGATTGCTATAGCGTTTTGATGGTTAGCCCACGTGAAGTACAATCCGTCAAACTATCCCGACCCGAAAGAAATCTCCTTCAGCTCCGATGAATAAGCTCTCGAACTGCCGAAACCCGCTACTCCCGCAAGAGATCGTTCCGTCAAAGAGACTGACCCGTTGATCATGTGACCATTGATTGTATCACCCGTTACTCTTTGTTGAGCGTTGTAGTTCGCCCACCGCTGCACCTTCCAGAGCACGCGCCCGGTGTGTAATGAATGCCCGAATCTGTGAGAAAGAAGGTGGCTGTTCTACTTGCCCGGCTTCAATTTCCCAAGCTTCCCGCGTCTCGGAATCGAGACGTCTTGCGATGAGGAAAACGAGAACCCAATCCCAGTGTTCGATAGGTGCCCCCAAGACCGATAATGCGTTGTAGGCTTCCGTAATGGTGTGAAGTAACCCGTTCAGATCCCGAGATGAACGTGCCAAGATGACGTCACAGCAAAAGAGCTTCTCCAAATGAGACGATACTAAAAACCTCTCGTTCTCGTATCGATCGAATAACGTCTCCCAGGCGGTCGAAAACGAGTCTGCCTCGATGGCAAAACTGGCGATTAACTTCGCCGCCTCTCCCGTAACCGATGCCCGGAGGTAATGCATCTTCTCCACGTCCGTGATGTCCGTATTATCCCGAACTAGCGAGTTAAACATGTTCCGAAATGAAACCCACTCTGAACGAGCTCCCGAGAATGACGGGAGTGTGATTTTTGGTAACCGTTCCCGACTCCAGAATGAATGTGCTCCGCCCGTAGCCGCCCATTGAGGAGGTTGTATTTCGTCCCGAAGTTTGTCGACCCGTCATGTAGCATCTTGATATAGGCTACAAGCCTGCGAGTAAGCGTCCTCCGTGACGTACTGACTGGTGAGAAACTCTTCAGTACATACCTCAGAAATGAGATCATGTGATGAATTAAATTTTGCCCAGAGGTCTGCTGCATGAGCCCGCATCCCGTCTAATTGTGAGAGCGAGTAATTTCCCGCGCCCGCCGAATTGACCCGCTCGAGAAGTATCCGAAGAAGATTGATTCGCGCGTGTTGAGTGGCTGTCTTGAGCCCCAGTGAGCCACTACCCCGGTTTACCGGCTTGGTGTCAGACATGGTGCAAGGATGCCCGCCTGTTAAGATTATTGGTTAAGGAGATGATAGGTAGAAAAGAAGTAATAAAAATGACTCGTGAATACAGACTAACAAAATATACGTTTGTTTATTTCAATGTATCACAAGCAACTACCGGTCTGTGCCGGTGTGAAAAACAGTGCGCTTATGGCGCCTTAACACTAGTCCCGCGCATGCGCCGCTCGACGTGCGAGAACTATTTTCTCAACACCGCCGAATCCGAAAACGTTCTCACTGCGTTGATCCCGAAAGAGAAAAAAAACCGACACTGTCCAAAGCGGTATGCACTGATTACGCTCCCGAATGAGCGCCTCGAACGTTCCCGAAATTGCACCAAAAAATCCCGAAAACGCAACGAAACGTTCCGAAAAAATCGGTAATATCGATGAAATGTCCCGAGAATTATGACCGCGCACCGCTAAACCCGTGAGAATGCACCGAAAAACCCGAGAACTCACCGAAAACTCCCGAGAAAATCGATGAAAATCGATGAAATGTCCCGAGGATCGCGACGATGCCCGGTGAGATTGTCAATGAGCCCGGCGAATGCACTCGCGAGTCGACGGGCGAGCGTATTTCGACACTGCCCGAAAACGTGCCGAAAAAATGTTCCGAAAATCAAAGAGAATCCCGAGAAAAGTGTCAATAAAATTCAAGAAAAAGTCAATACTGTTGGTTGAATGTACTCACGCACTGAACGTTCTCAATCCCGCACTTGAGCCCGAACTCGGTGTATAAATGTCTGAGAGAACTCACCAATTTTCCCGCTGCGAAAATTGAGAAGCGGTTGAGAGCCCGTGAAACACGCCGAGAGACGTGTTTTTTTTTTTTTTTCCACATTTTTTTTATCTCCTACTTTTGGACTCAAAAAAACGTATTTTAATTAAAAATTAAATCTCTTACCTTTTCGTTTTACGTTTTTTTGACGAAAAAACGTATGAAAAAAGGTAAGAGATGTAATTTTTTATTAAAATACAAAGTTCGTGATGAAATCAATAAACAAAAATACCTCCCTCCTCTAAAAAAAAATATCATGAGAAAATAAAAATAATTTTGACTCCAAAAGTAAGAGAAAAAAAAATGTCAAAAAAAAATTCTGAAATAATTCTACCAGGTCCATCATAATCTCATGCAACTTTCCACCCTCTTGATATTTTCTCCAATCCCTCGCCGTTTTCAAAATACGCCGAATTTAATAAAACTCAATTTTCGTCAAAAATTAGAATATTTTTGTGAAAAAAAATCGCACGATACTTCTTTCAAAACGAAAATGCAGCGTTTGATATCCTCTTTAGAACTATGATAAATAAAATTGTGAAGAAAATTTTCTAATGGATGGGCAGCCCATCCCTAAAGCTCAAAAAACGGTCGAAAAACTGCCCTGTTCAAAAGCGCGTGGGAACTATAAAAAAAAATTGTAAACAATTATCCAAAGTGGCAAAGTGAAGCATATTAAATTGTCTTACGACCTTTTTCCACTGAGATATGGAACATATACCGAGGCTGAAAATTTCGGTGGGTGAACCCATACTTTTGAGCGGGAGTGTATATGAGGGATTCCACGTCAAACCGGCGGATTTTTTCTCTGACCCTCGTCTATTTGGTAAATTATTTTTTATATGATTATCTGAAGTCTAAAAGACACCCTGGATTGTTTTCAGATTTTTCTGAACGGCCAGTTTGAAAAAAAATCGAAAAAAGCCCCTTTTTAAAAATCTGAAAAAATTCCTAAAAATCGGTGATTATGTGCCAAACATTTTAAGCTATCGCCCGAAAAAATACTCAAAAAATCAAGAACCACTCATTTCGGGCCAATAGTTGAATATTTTCGTACCCAAAAATTTTTTTGGGATATTTCAGACCAGTACAAAACAAAAAAAAATGAGCCAGGCAAAAAGTTGAAGTATTTATTCAATAATTTTATTCAATTTTATGAAATAATATGTGAATCTATTTTTTTCCAACTCTAGAAAAAGATCCTTTCATGACCGGTGTAATAGCTTCAAATATTGTACGTATAATCTTATTATATTGGGAATTCGTAACTACTAGCTGATCAAGGTCCATATTTTTCATTCGATTGTTCGAAAATTGTGACGAAAATTAGTTTTAGGTACCCGAGTATTCAACTATTGGGTCCGAGTAAGTGTTTTTCGGCATTTTTTGAATTTTGTCAACGTTATTAACCGATTAACACACAGAAAAAATCGTACTTCCACTACGGGCGGTAACTTAAAATGTTTGGCATATAATCAGCGATATTTAGGAATTTTTTCAGATTTTTAAAGAGGGCTTTTTTTTAGAAATGGCAGTTCAGAAAAATCTGAAAAAAATTCCAGGGTGTCTTTTAGACTTCATATAATCAAATAAAAAATAATCATCCAAGTCGGCGAGGGTCAGGGAAAAAGTCCGCCGGTTTGACGTGGAATACCTCATATGCAGACTCGTGAGCTGAGCGAACCCGCCCTCGCATAGCGGCTACTCCACGTTCTCGTTGCAATGTCTTTTCTCGTTTTACCTTGAATGCACCCACACTCACACTCATACGCACTCATACGACTGAATTCGGGGACGATCAGACGATAACTGATTAGAAAAAAACTTTGCTATTAGAATAATACAAGTGGCTGTAAAAACTATCGCAGTCAATACTTTTTCTATTGATGTAGGACACTTGTGGTAGTTTCCAATAGCGCTTGTATTTTTCTGATAGCAATATATTTTTTACTTACGACAAATGTCAGATTATTTCACCATCGTTAAGCACTTGAATCGTAACTTGATGTCGAGTTTGTACCAAAAAAATGTTACTCGAAAACTAAAGAGCTGCACGTCCAGAGATACAAACTTACTCTCAGCCGGTAAATTTCAAAACTGTTTTGATGGTGTAGAAAATTTCGAGCAATAAGTTAAGTTGGACGAAAATTTTTTCTACTACTCAATTCGCTGCGTAATAAACAAAAAATCGAAAACGCTGCTTAGAAGAATACACAAAAAGTTACAAAATAAGTTAAGATCTGTTGAAATATACACTACCGTCGGAAAGTTTCCGGACAAAAGTCGGAAAAAGTTGCCACACTCTTTTTCATGTTATTCCATCGATAACGTAGATAAATTAATTTAATAAACGGCATTTTAAAGGGGAGAAATCCCATTCCATTTTGCTTTTTGTGAAAAATTTTTGCGATTTTTTTGACGACTAGGACGTCATTTTGAAAACGACCATTTTTCGTCTTTTTTTTCCTTTTTACAGAGCGACCGCGTTTTCAGTAGAAATTTTTTTTTTTAATTTCTTTGACCGGATCTTAAAAAGGCAAAACTCAAGCTTCAATTTCGTTTTTTATAAAATCCGTTACGATTTTTTTTGAAAAAGTTATCATGTTTTTGGCGAAAAAAAAACGGATATCAGAAATTTCTGCGTAACTCGAAAACTATCACATTTAGAAAAAAATCTTAGAGTGGTGAAAAGTTGCCTCTGAGATTGTTCTAGTCACTCGATTTTTTCAGATTTTTTTTACGAAATTTTTTTTTTTCCATTGATTTTAGTCGAACTCGTTTTTAAATTACGGCAATTGATAGACCTCGAGTTCGACTAAAATCAATGAAAAAAATAAAAATTTCGTAAAAAAAATCTGAAAAAATCGAGTGACTAGAACAATGTCAGAGGCAACTTTTCACTCCTCTAAGATTTTTTTCTAAATGTGATAGTTTTCGTGTTACGCAGGAATTACTGAATTCTGTCTTTTTTGGCCAAAAACATGATAACTTTTTCAAAAAAAATCGTAACGGATTTCATAAAAAACGAAATTGAAGCTTGAGTTTTGTCTTTTCAAGATCCGATCAAAGAAATTTGAAAAAAAAATTTCTACTGAAAACGCGGTCGCTCTGTAAAAAGGAAAAAAAAAAGACGAAAAATGGTCGTTTTCAAAATGACGTCCTAGTCGTAAAAAATATCGCAAAAATTTTTCAAAAAAAGCAAAATGAAATGGGATTTCTCCCCTTTAAAATGCCGTTTATTAAATTAATTTATCTACGTTATCGACGGAATAACATGAAAAAGAGTGTGGCAACTTTTTCCGACTTTTGTCCGGAAACTTTCCGACGGTAGTGTACGTGGCCACATACGGCAAGCTGTACTGCGTTTCAATAAATTTTCAAATACGGTTTGATGTTGATAGAAAAAATAATTGAGTTCGGAAATTCAACTATGTCACCAACCAAATTGCAAACGTAAAAAAATTAGATTGTAAAAAAATTGTGAACGAAGTACTTGGCGAGAATTTTTTCATGAAATTAGCGTAATGTATAGATCATGATCACGAACTCACCAAGTACTTCGTTCAGAATTTTTTTACAATCTAATTTTTTTACGTTTGCAATTTGGTTGGTGACATAGTTGAATTTCCGAACTTTATAATTTTTTCTATCAACATCAAACCGTATTTGAAAATTTATTGAAACGCCGTAAGGCTTCCCGTATTTGGCCACGTATATTTCAACAGATCTTAACTTATTTTGTAACTTTTTTTGTATTCTTTTAAGCGGCATTTTGGATTTTTTTTAATATCATAGGGAAACAAGGGACTACCAATGTACTTGTCCACGTTTTTTTCCCCGTGAGGGGGTTTTGGCGTTTTGGAATCACTTCTATTTTCTAAAATTGTTAAATATTTTGGTTCAGATAAACTCCTATGGAGACTGTATATAATTACAATCCGCACTTTTAGTTTGTGAATATAACCCATAACTGTTGATTTTATTTTGCATTTTTATATTTTGTAGATGAATATGTTCACTGCGAGATTTGAATACACAGGATCACGAAAAAAAATGCTTACCAGTCTGTTCAAAAGTTTATTCTGAGATCATTTTTTTTCACAATTTATCCAATTTACTCGCTAATCTCGCACTTTATTATTACAGAACTTCACTCAGAATCTCCGTTGAATATTTTCATTAAATCCATTAATCGAAATTTTTCGGACGTCCTCCACTTGATTATATCAAAACTCCGTTAATAACCGTTTCACTGTGTAGGCATCATACACTACGCTTACACGGCACTCTTATTCCGATTTTGTTTTAATGGGGTGTATATTCATATATCGGGTATTGTTCGGGATTGAGCACGCCTCGGCGGTAGCGTGGCTACAGCTGGGTCGGGACGCTACGCTCCGCCGCGGGCGGCAGCACCTATCGGGCAGGCAACACGCAAGCAACGTGGAGCGAGCAGCCGGGTGCTCGTTCCCGCTGTTGACACGGGCGTCGCCACCTCCCGGGCACCTTTTCGTTCGGGACTGAGAAGACACTCCGCGCATGCGCGCGGGGCGTCTTCATCGATCGCCATGATCGATTGCATCAGTCTGAATCTGGGAGCATCGTAGCGCAGACGCATCATCCTTCTTCCAAAAATTCTATTCTTTTCTTTCGGCACATCTTCATTTTCATCTGTTTTTTTCTTGGCAATCTTGCCACAAGTACGGCACTATACAAATCTACCATTCTTTCGGGATATATTTCGGGCTCTGCAGCATATCTTTTCTCTTGTGCTTCGGGTTCAACGCGCTTCGCCGGGAACACGTGGGCAGCCATCTTGGCTTCGCCTCGATCTTTTCGGAACGCCGGCCTTGCCGAGTCATAAGCATCGGGCATTACACGTGCTTAATCGGGCTATTCGGGAAAACACACCCCTGTACATACTTCAAATAAAAACCTATTTTTTATATTTTTTCCCGCGCTCTTATTTATTTTGCCTTGCCACCAAACCAGATCCCGCATAAAACAGGTATAATAAACCCGATTAATTAATCCGGAATAAGAGTTCCGTGTGAACGTTGTAGTCATTGCTCTCTCTCTGCAGCTGTCACTGGAGACTGGCTTTGATGAAAATGGGTCTTGAGGCGGGCGTTGAGGCCTATCATGGTGTTGTATACAGACACGTCAAATTCTTGAATGTGTTGGTAACTTTTGCATAATGTTGAGCCCGTGCAAAGTTTTTTCGTAGCAATTACGCGACTGAGCATGCTGATTTTGGGCGCAATCGAAAGAGAATTTCTTAATTAGCTAAAAGTTCAATTTTAAAGTTCCTCAGTTGCTGCTGAGCTTCGTAATTCAATAAAATGACATGCCGATTTCACCCCCACTACCGCGAATCGGTTTATTCAGAGAAAGTATAGTCTCGGCGAGCTCGGGCCAGCAGACGACAGGGCTGTAAATGTACTTGTCACGAGACTCTACCGAGTCTCTTGATGCGACATTACTCCACTTAAAAGATGGAATACGAGTAGGAAATTAGTATAGACGCGGATATTTCAAATTGAAATGATAAATGAATTGAAAATGAAGGATTATTGTACATCAAAAACAAGACTCGAATAAGTTAGATTTAGATACTGCCCGACTTAAACTATATTGTTTTGTTTCATCTGCAGAAAAATCAAACGTGGGCAGAGCAGGAACACAGCCTGGATATGGTTCGAGAGTCTTATGGAAATGGATGCTGGAGATTACACGTGCATAGCCATTTCTCAAAAACCATCTGGACATTACTTATCTGTCCCATTCTACCTCTTCGTAGAGCACAGTAAGTATTACTCAGTCTGGTTTCGGAAAATATATTCTCAGGATAGTGCCTTTTTATTGCAGTTTCACTCACAAAGCCTGAATAAATTATTTCTCGTACCCAATTAATAAAATTCATGATGATAAGCATTTATCTCGTTCCCGATGATCATGGTGTGGTGTCATTACTTTTAACCAAAACGATGTTATGCCTGAACGTGAGAACGAGAGGGCAAAGAGGAAATCACAACTAACTTAAATATTGACGTTAATTACACAGCCACCTACAAAAATGCATCTTCGGGTTTGGGTATGTCATCCTTCAGTATTTTGACCTGCTGAAGCCGAATCTGGGGACTGGTTCGACCCCTGCAGGACGGGTTCAAGGTAATTGTAAGGTCAAATTGAGAAAAAAGTATTGAATCAGAGAAAATTACCAGAAATATAGGATTTTGGGGTCGCTCAATCTGAATCTGGAATCAGTTTGACCCCACCAGATCAGAGTCAAGGGCATTTCAAAGTCAAATGAGAAAAAACCTTTTAATCGAAAAAAACCGTCAGAAATATAGGGTCTTGAGATCGCTTAATCCGAATCCGGAGTTGGTTCGACCTTATCAGGTTGGGGTCAAGGCCAGTTAAAGAGAAATTTAAAAAAATCGTTCAAACTGAGAAAACCTCTACACAGGCAGGTTTTTGGTGGCTGAACCTGTATCTGAGGTCCATTAGATTCCATCATGTCGCCGTTTCGTTATATTAGGTGTATGACTTAATTTTTAGATTTTTTTCTACGAGCTTAAATTTATATTGAACATAGCGACCTTTTGTTGTCTTGAAAGGATCAGACGCAAAGTTTCAGAACACCGAACGACAAGTCTACGTGAGGTACATTACCTCTTAAAATAGCAGAGTTTACGATGGCAACTGATAAACAGCACATTCGTCACTGCATTCTATACGAATACTAACAAAGAAAAAATGCTTTTAAAGCACGGCAATCAATTTGTAGGGTTCTTGGTGCTAACGTTGTATCTTATGAAACGTGCAATTATTGGTACAAACGTTTTCGAAGTGGTGATTTTGATCTTAGTGATCAGCCGCGCCCTGGACAGCCTTGAAAGTTTGAAGACGTGGAACTGCAAGCTCTACTGGATGGAAACTCAACAGAAACGCAACATGAGTTCGCAACTCAGCTAGGAGTGACCCAAACAGCTATTTCCAAGCGTTTGGACTAAGTGGGAAAAATTCAAAAACTTGGAAGGTGGGTCCCACATGTGTTGACCGAACAAAACCTAGGTCAACGTATGAACACGTACCTTTCACTGCTTGCCCGGCAACGAAAAAAGGACTTCTTTTGGAAAATTGTGACGAGTGATGAAAAATATATTTTTTACGAGAATCCCAAACGTAAATAGTCGTAGATAGATCCCGCGCAACCCAGTACACCGACACCAAAACGGGCCATCCACTTAAAGAAGGTTCTTCTGTGTATCTGGTGGGACATGAAGGGTGTGCTTAATTACGAACAATATTTCCAAGATTAAGTTCGTTTTTGTCTATATTTTGTATGAAATAAATTTGCTAAAAAATCTGTAAAAATTAAGTCATACACCTAATAATTTCAAAAAACACCATAACTTAGCTACTAAGCTCTACAATCTTGTTATTTAAAATTCAAACATATATATCCCATAACGCGATTTCTATGAGCCCATAACCATATAACCTGAATACTGGTAGCCAAACAACAGGAATCATTAGATTAAATATATATTAAAACAATCTGTTATGGCTGATGACACGATAGAATCGAGTGTACCTCAGATACGGATTCAGTGACCTCAAAAACCCGAAAGGGTAGTGATTTTCTCAGTTAGAATGATTTTTCCTTGGATTGCTCTTGAACTGACTTTGACCCTGACCTGATAAGGTCAAACTGATTCCGGATTCGGATTGAGCGACTCCAGCATCCTATATTTCTGGTAGTTTCTTCCGATTCAATGTTTTTTTCTCAATTTGACCTTGTAGTGACCTTAAATCCGTCCTGCTGGGGTCAAAAAGGCCCCAGATTCGGCTTCAGCAGGTCAAAATACTAAAGGATATCAGTGTCTCCTCCCCTAACCCGAAAATGCATTTTCTTTTGTGTGGCCGTGTAATCGGTGTCAGATGAACAAGTAGATTTATAAATAGAATAGATGATAGATAGGGAGAGCGGTTGGTCTAGAGGATGAGAGTTCGAGCTCGCACGCCGCGTTTACGGCTGTGGGTGCCTCCCGTGAACGGTTCTCGTCATGCAGGTGGTGGCCCTCCTAGCCGTGTACTGGCTCATTGCATCACACAGCTGAGGAGATGCCCTTTCTAACAATAAGAACTTCCAGTGGCCGTGCTGGAGCGCGCTTGCATTGCTACCCGAGAAAATTAGATAGGGTCCCGGCTGTAGCGGCAAGATTTTCTGTACCCTTTCCCTTCGTTCTCGGCAAATACGATACGGTTAAAGATAAGTCGGCTGCCGCCGCACAAGGGGGGGGGGTCATTGGAAAAAGGGGGTGCATGAAGCTGAAGAGGGCAGAACCCTGGCTACTAGCAACACATAATAATAAAAAGGATAGATGACAGATGAGAATAGTAGATGTTCAGAATAGCTATCAATTCGCTAGGCGCTCCTATCACAGTTGATAATATATATATAGATGTTTAAAAATATGTTTCGAAGTTGAAATTATATAAACAGTAGGTTCAAATTCAGAAATAACTAATTGCTTGAGACTGACCGTTGAGAAATAAGTTGCCGGGATGTGAAAAATCGTGACGCTCGGGGAAAATGAAATGGCCGATACCGCGTGTTTAAGAGCGCGAAAACCGCTTGTCTTTGATGTATAACTGACAAGGAAAGGTACTTAGTGTTCCTCTCCGATTTTGATAATTTTTTTATATGTTATAGTCCATCGAAAAATAATAGACACGTATTTTTGAAGTAAAACTTCTATACGCGCGCTGGGCTTGGGGAGTAAACTGGTGAGAGCGTTACGGAAAGTGTGATCGGGCGAAGCGAACGGAAGTTGAGAGGGAGATATATGTTGGTAAAGACAGAAAGAGAGAGTTATGTTTCGTATACCCCACTCTTACATTCAGGTGCGCACGCACATTTTCTTTTCAGCAAGAGAGAGTAGTGTGCTCGCACATTTCCTTTCTCTCTTTCTCTCATTGCCCATTACGTTGATAGAAGCCCTATAGGCAGAAAGAGAGAGAGTTATGTTTCGTAGACCCGACTCTTACATTCAGGTGCGCACGCACATTTTCTCTTCAGCAAGAGAGAGTAGTGTGCTCGCACATTTCCTTTCTCTCTTTCTCTCATTGCCCATTACGTTGATAAAAGCCCTATAGGAGCAAGTGAAAGAAAGAATTGCGCGCGCATATTTCCTTCCTCTCTTTTTAACTCCCGACTGCCCACTCGGGCAAAAGCCGGGAGTTATGCGTTTGACCGTGATCAGCTGATTTTCACGAATTTTTTAAGCAGAATGTTTGTTGAAACGGCAAAAAATTACTTGACCAAATTGGAGAAACAGGTTCTATTACCGGTGGACGTGGTTTGGAGTCGTAATTTGATACGATTGCTTGTATATTTAAAGAATAATTAGAAAAACGAAAAATCACCGTTCAACCATATCGACACAACAATAGGTGATGCGGCCATAACTATATTCACTCGCAACATCTGCGCCATACTTCACTCGGTTGGTTGTGACCGATTGGTTGCTGCCGTGAGAGATTGGTTGATTGTGTTATTATTTTTTTTTATTATTTGATTATATTTATTATTAATTATATTTATAATAATTAATTTGAAAATTATGAACTTTAAAAAGTGTGAAATAAAAAAATGTTTTGAAAAAACATAAAAACTCCCGACTAAAAATAGTAGTAAGCTTTAAAAAGTCTGAAATAATAAAAAATAGATGTCGGGATTTTCGTCGGGAGATGTCTTTACTTCTTATTCAATGATTCGATTAGAGACATCTCCCGACTAAAATCCCGACATCTATTTTTTATTATTTCAGACTTTTTAAAGCTTACTACTATTTTTCTCATTGCCAGTTCTGAGTTCACTAGTGTTACACGAACGGTGATTTTTGTTTTTCCGTGATTTTATTTCATTCTTGAACAATTTTATTAATTAATATTTAGTTCAATATATTATGTATTCGACGTTTAGAGTGAATAAAATTTTTAATTCATTTTAAAGTTCACAATTTGTGAATTTTCGGTTGAATTGTATAAAATTATGGCAGGGAGTGATACAGACTCGGAGTATGAATGCGATGTTCCAGGACCATCAACCGAAAAATAATGAAACGATGAATTAAAATAATGAATAAAAAATCAAATCTGAAATATTGATTTTTCAATGAAAAGCCATGAACATTAAAAAAAAAATTTCTTTTATATATCAAGAGACTCGATAGAGTCTCGGGACAAGTACATTGACAGCCTGTCGTCTGCTGGCCCGAGGCTCGCCGAGACTATACTTTCTCGAAACAAAACTTTTCGCGGTGGTGGGGGTAAAATGTATATATGAGGGATTCTCCGTCAACTCAGCCACTTTTTTTTCGACCATCTTAGATCTGCCTCATAATTGGTTCCATCAAAGTACTACTAAAAGACAAGTCATATGAATTTTTTCAGA
>JBBLXU010003625.1:0-10408 GCA_037893425.1 Campoplex nolae | reverse complement strand
ATAAGAATTTAGAGAGCCGTATGAAGCGCCGCTATTAAATTCTTTGGTTAAGAAAGATAACACTGTAGTTTGTGAGCTCTTAAACGGATCTATCGAGGTTTCATAACAAAACTGCCACCATTTTCTCAAAGCGCTATCATATTGTTTTAAGGTCGATTGTGATAATGATGCCAATATGAGGTCCAACGACTCTGGGGGTGTTCCTTTTTCTATAAATGCTCTCCGGATAATACCCCGACAACCAGGGTAGTCTGACGCCAAAGAGGATGTGGTTGACTGTCGGGAGAATGAAGCAAATTAACCTCTGGTTTAAAGAAAAGCGGTTTTTTCGTGAGCATTGACTTAAAATATGGGTACCATGGTTGTGTGGACCAGTCAGGAACAACCATTATACCTCTTGCTTTATCAGTGTATATTTTTTGTAAAACTCTGATAATAATTGAAAAAGGAGGGAACGCATAAAAATATTCGTTCCAGGGAATTGTAAGAGCATCCACCGCTACAGCTGCTGGATTCTTTATCCAAGAAACATATCTCTTGCACTTATTGTTGATACGACTGGCAAATAAGTCTATAGATGGTTTTCCAAATTGTTTTGTTATTAATTTAAAATATTCCTCTGATAAGGCATATTCGGTTTCCTGATTGAGTCTCCTAGATTCAAAATCCGCCTCGAAATTTTCAGAAGAACTAATATAAGAAGCATACAACCACAATCCTCTCTTTTCAGCCCATGTCCAAATTTTTTTAGCGAGATTATTTAACTCTCTGAATTGTATTCCTCCCATCCGATTAATGTAAGCAATAGCAGTAGTATTATCGATTCTTAGGAGAACCTCACTGTCTCGAAGATCGTTTGCAAAACATCTTAAGCCAAAATAGGCAGAAAGTAATTCGCGATAGTTTATAGTAAAAACTCTTTCTATCGGACTCCAGAACCCGTGGGTTCTCTCCCCGTTACAAGAGATTCCCCAACCTGTATTTGATGCATCCGAAAATATTTCTAACTTAAATCTGAATTGTTTTATAGTGCATTTCGAGAGGTTAAGTCTCGACTCCCACCAGAGTAAATCTTTTTTACACTCATCTGAAAAACAAATCGACATTACGCGATCGTAATTATCATTGTTGTCTCGAAGAGCTAGGTATTTCATCGTCTCTAAATCTTTGGTATGTACCAATCCATATTCTACTCCCTGGCATGAAGAAACTAATTTTCCTATCAGCTCAGCAAGGAATCGAATACTGCAGGCGGTGATTGTTTTCGCGGCCTTCACTTGACTGACTAGAGATCGTCGTTTTTCATTAGGTAGCTCTACTATCATATTCACCGTATCTAAAATGAATCCTAAAAAGTTGCACCGAGTATTTGGAATTAATTGAGATTTTTCATTATTAACTATAAATCCTAGTGACTCGAGCAAATCATGAGTTGATTCGATATTCTGATAACAATCCAAAAAGGTATCGCCTATCAGAAGAAAATCATCCAAATACAGGACAGATAAAAAACCTCTCTTCCTTAAATCATTTATCACAGGTTTCATTATCTTTGTGAAAACGAACGGTGCTGAACTCAATCCAAACGGTAAACATGTAAATTCATACAATCTATCCATGAATTCAAATCTCAAATACTTTCTGTGTAATGGATCGATAGAAATAACATAATGCACATCTTTCAAATCAATCTTCCCCAGGAAATTATTTGAATTGATCAGTCTGACCGCGGTTTTCAAGTCTTCCAACTTAAAGTGTTCGGTGGTGATATATTTATTTAAATTCTTCAAGTTTAATATCATTCTGAAACCACCGTCGCGTTTGGGAACCATAAATATGTTTGAAATGAATTGATCTGGAGTTGGGGAACATTGAGTAATAGCGCCCTTCTCTAATAATTGCGTGATTTGCTCC
Organism: Campoplex nolae; assembly: GCA_037893425.1. Classification (NCBI taxonomy): domain Eukaryota; kingdom Metazoa; phylum Arthropoda; class Insecta; order Hymenoptera; family Ichneumonidae; genus Campoplex; species Campoplex nolae. The sequence continues at coordinate 8,494 of JBBLXU010003625.1, read as the reverse complement.
GAAATTATTATTCTTTCTGTCATCGACCACGATCTCTGTGCAGGAATTGACTGTTGGTAAGGTATTTCTTTAAAAGAAAGCTTATAACCTCGAACCCAAGATAAAATTCTTGTGTCTGAAGTAATATTTTTCCACTCATTCTCAAAATCTTTAATTCTGCCTGCCAAATTACTTGCCGTGGATTTTATTTGCGAGACTGTCGGGATGACCTCTCGTGGCGATGACTCGGATAATAAAGCTTCTTGGCTTGAATTCGATTGTTTCGTTGTCCGCTCGGTCCCGACTGAAAATTCTTGGGTTTTGCGTTGAAGCTTCGGTTGAGCGGACCTTTGAAGTTTTTTGACTGTGGCTTTTGAGATGATTTTACAGCTGTCTCTTTATGCAACTCCTTTGACGTACGCTCCAATGCCTTTGCTGACTTTAGACGCTCCTCTAGATTTGTACCAAAGAGTGTGTTATCCATACCACCTGATGATAAGGTCTCTTTGAATGAAGTGTGGACATTTGGAAGAATTAAGCTTCTCCGCACGGAACACTCCGTATGTTGAATATTTGCAAAAATCTTTGCAGCATCATTGAGGTATTCTATTAATAATAAATCTTCTGATGTGAGTACGAGAGAGAGAGAGAGCTTTTACAATAGCAGAAAGCCCAGCTGCGATAATCTCTTGTTTTGAAATTATGCGTTCATCTCTCGATCGTGCGGACTCCTGTATACAACTCTTTACTTCTAAATTCAATGTTGGTGGATTGAAAGAAGAACAATTCTCAGGAGTCGGGTACTTTTTTAACATTTCGTCGATATTCTTCTTTGGAAAACCTTTATTAATAATTTCATCCAAACGAAAGACAATCTCTTTTTGGATTGGAAGACCTAGACTCTTTTCGGGATGAATTCGTTCTCCCAAAATATTTAATATGTCATTTGATAACCCCAATTCTTCGGGTGGAGCATCCTCCTTTTCTCGATCTTCAGGTAAATCCTTATTATTCATTAAACTTCCAACAGTCCTCTCATCCACTTCAAACGCCGACTGAACGAAGATATAAATCTCGTTGCTATGGAAATCGATCTCGATAACATAGCAATATCAGCTCCCTTCAACCATCTGGTATGAAGTTCCGGAATATGCATCCACATATCCGTAATATATTCATATGTATATATTTTTATAATATACAAGCAAGATTATCAGTCCCTGATAATCTCTCTCTATAAAGCTCAAGCTCAAGAGAATGCCTATACGTACATTCGCTTTCCGATCCTGAATGATATTGGTGATCCTGACTTTTTTCAAGCCTTCTCTTTTGTAATTTCTTTTCCCATTTCTTGATTTTCTTATAAATTCGTTTCTCTTCAGATAAAGATCTTCTTATTTTTCCCATTTTTTCGTTGAAAAATTCAAGAACGAAGAAAAAAAAATTATTCAAGTGATCTGACGTGCTATCGTCACGGCACACAGAAGAAGAATGACAGTCTACTAGCACAGCCTATGTGGTATAGCGCTCGGCGGCTAGAAAAAATTGACTTTCAAATGTGTGAAGTCCGGGCATAGACGGAGGTACTACATATCTGATCATGAGAAAGAAACCCGAATACAATACGAATGGAGAGTATAAAAGAAGGAATGGAATGAAAGGGAGGAAACAGAAGTCGAAACGGGGATAAAGAGGGGAAAAGAGAATGGTAACAGAAGGGGATAGAAGCGCGAAACAGATAAGATAATGGCAATGGAAAGAATGAAGGAGCGAGAGGCGAGAGAGAGGGAGAGAGAAAGAAGGAGAGGAAAGACAAGAGCAAAGAAATAAGAATAAGCGGCTGAGCGGGGGAGAAAGCGAGCGAGCGTGCGGGAGAGAAAGCGAGCGTACAGGGCAGAGAGTGCGGAAGCAGGCAAGAACATGAAGGGCGAGACAAAATAACGCGTGGACGGTGTAGAATTAAGGAAGAAATTTAAATGATTAGAATAAGAGAAAAAGATTGTAGGACGGAAATGGAAAGATGTGGAACCCTTCGGAGAGCAATAAAGATACGTACATTAAAAAAAGAATGAGGCTAGGGAAGGAGAAGGAAAGATAAAAATAGAAACAATTGAAGGACCAGGGAAAGGGAATGGTAAAAGCGTGAAGATAAAAGAGACATAGGGCGTACCGTTGAAAATATGGTGGAGTAACATCGTTACATGGCTGACCATGAACAGAGCACGGAGAGAAAATTTGATGCGAAACAAAGAAAAGTAAGAAGTAGAAGACGATCGGATAAAATAAAGAAAAAGTTCATGGCAATGAAACATGCAGAAAAGGGAGGAAAAGGGGCGCAAAAGGTGATAAAATAGTTGGCAACGAAAATGGAAGAGGAATAAGTATGAGCGAACGAGAAGTTACAATGAGAGGGGAGCGATTGTAAGATCAGAAATGTAGAAGGAAATCAGAAAAGAACGAAACGATTTAAGTAATAAAGGGAAATAAAGGAAGGAGGGGACAGGATTCACCTTTGAGAAAGTGGAATATAAGGCCATATGTCAGGTTCAGAAAAGATGAGAACAGAACACAGTATTTAATGTGATGACAGTGAAGATACAGAGGAAGGTGTGAAAAATAGTGAATAGGGAGATGGCAGCCATGAAAAAGACGGTTAAGAAAATCTAAGCAGAAATAAAAAGAGTAGAGTGCAAATAGGGAAAGAAGAGAGAGCAAAGGACTCAAGGTGTAGACAAAATGAGTTGAGGAAGGAAAATTCTGGATGCCAAAAGGAAGGAGAATGTGCACTGTGTACACAGTGGCGAGAGGAGCTAGAATCATGGGTTACGTTAGGGTGAAAAAAAATCGATATTTTTTTTCGCTTAACTTTGATAGCTTTTAGTACATATTAAAAAAGTAACTTACCCAAAATTTGAGCTTAAAAAAAAAATTTAGAGGTCGCGCACGTCACTTAAATATTTTTTTCCGATTTTGATGAAGGATCATAATATAGAAATTTCGGTTTTTCCGTTCTGCATAAAAAAAATATATCACTACGTGATGAAGCAGTGGTTTCAAAAAACTTTAGCTGTAAAAAATTTTTTTTGGAGAATGCTGAAATTACTTTCCAATTTTTGTTTCGATCTTGGCTGAAAATCACTATCTCAAAATTTCGATATTTTTATTTTGCATAAAAAAATATTAGTACGGGATGGAGCAGTGATTTACCTAAAGTTTTATCTCCAAAAAAATATTTTTGGAGGTTGCTGAAATTACATTTCATTTTTTTTTCGATAATTGCTGATAATCACGATTCAAAAATTTCAATTTTTCCATTTTGCATCGAAAAATATTAGTACCCCTTGAAGCACTGGTTCTTTCAACATTCGAATGCTAAACACAACAGGTAGATGTTGCAAGTGATTCTTTTGTTTATATAATCAATTCTCGCTATCATAAAAATTCATGAAATAGAAATGTGGATTATATGCTGCTGTTCCGAAAAATGTTGGTACTCAATAAACTTCGTTCTACAACAATTTCGGTCCATGTAGAAAATGCAACAAGTCTCACAGGCTACTTGGCAACATTTTTTTTTCTAATCGTCATTATGATTTTTTTTAAATCATGCTGAAACCAACTTTGAACAACGAAAACAATTTAAAAATACGATAGAAATCGTACATTCTAATAAATAGAGCACAAATTTATCGGATAATTATAATGACTTTTTTCATATAAAACTAGAATATAGAATATTTTTCTCGTTGCCAGACAAGCGTATTGTGCTTATATTTTTAAACGGCGCATAGCTTAGCATGGTCTTAGCATTGCTGTGATACACGCTGTGTGATTTTGTGTCATCAATTTTGCTACCCACGTTAGAAAGATATGGTGGCCCTGAAAAGGGCCGAGGATTTTACAGAAGTTCTGGAGGTACACGGCTTGCGAGTTCGGCGAGGTGTTTCTGGAGGTGCCCACAACGAGGAAAAGCAAACCTGGAACCGGAACAGCGAAGTCGTTTTGTCGAGGCGGATATTTTCGATTCCGATGAATGGAGAGCAGACGAGGTCTTGATTATGAAGTTACAGTAGTTTAACGAGAGGCTTTCGTGGTTTCGCTGCCACCTTACTCCGGATGCGCTGCAAAACTGATGTGAGCTGCGTAGGTTCCGGCTTCTCTGCAGTGATTTTCTTCTTCGGCGACAACCCAACGAGATTTCGGACGCGGTCCAACACCGTAGTTGGCTTGACGGGTCGCGTCGCGGTGCGCTCGAGCGCTTTTGCTACTACCGGGTGCACAGGCGCGCGGGCCGTGGAACGATTTTGAGCGAGCGGATACCGGGGTATTGCGCCGTGCGAACCTGAGTGGGCTTTTCCAGCTACCGGACTCGGTCCGCTGTGCTGACGCAATACCACGGAAGAAGGTTTGAGTTGTACGCTACGTAAGCCCTGAGAAGGGCCGATTTGCTCGGTCGGAGTCGGGTTCCGCTGTATCGCACGGGGTGATTGCGAGTGGGCTTTCACAGCTACCGGACTCGAATCACTAGGACCGTGTGATGTAGCGGAGGTGGAAAAGGAAGGTGGGTTGAAAAGATTCACGTCAAGTAAGTCTTGAGAAAGACTGTTTGCAAAACGATGATCCTGAGAAGGACCGGGGTTAGACTGGATGGCACGTGCTCGTTGATCCCAGTGAACAACCTTGAGTTGGTCGCGTTCCTCGGCTCGCCGATCTAGCCGCCTCAGGTAAGACCCCGTCTTCCTCCGTGGCATGGAGTCCCTTGCTGGTAATCGATAGAAAGATGGAGAGGAAAGAAGGCAAGAGTAGAACGACTGTTTGGTTGAAGAATTCCAATTTATTAATCAGGTCGATATTGGTTCTGGTTCGGGAGCGGTTTCCCAGAGGCACCTCTTCGGCACGCTCCTCGCAGAAGAATCAAGCGAAGCTCTGCGGGGGGTCTACTCTTATAACCGGCCAGTTGCGCAGGATTGGCCGGCGGTCGCGTGGTGGGGGAAACTACTTAGTGCCTCGCTTCTGATTGGCGCGCGCTTATGCGGTAGAATTTCTGTGATGCTTTAGTGAAGCCTTTACGTTTTTACTTAATACTTTCTTTCTGTACGGATTAAAATTGGTAAAATTATATAAAAGGAAAGATAAGATTTATACATTTATTCAAAGGAAGATAGTAATGTTTTAAAACGTTGTAACGAAATAGCTGAGACTGGTTTGGTACGCTAGTTTATACGAGAGTTATTTCGTTACTTTAAGAAAAATACGGCTTTGTAATTCTAATTTAACCAGATAATTTTATAAACTAAAAATCAGAACTTATTTACATAGAAATCATGAATTCACACCTTCAGTAAAATAAAGAGATGTATTAAACGTGAGAAAGAATAGCTGAGGCCTGATTGGTGCGCCGGTCCAGACGGTCACCGCACCATCTAATTTTTTGGTGGAAAGTAAAGTGCGCCGATCAGAACGACCAATGAATGTGATTGGTGCGCTAGTCCCGACGGTCACCGCACCAACTAACCCAAGCCATTCTTGACTTAAAGTTATGAGTTTAAATATATTGCATTTTAGATTTTGGGGTATTTGAGGGATTATTTTATGTTTTATTTTAAATCGAGTGGGTTAGTTTAGAAATTCGTCGTTGCCGGATATAAAAATAGGTGCGAGAAGCGCACGTATAACACATGGATGCACCAGGTTGTTTTGGCTAGGTGATGAGTCAAATTTTCAATCGGCATCATTCGACACCCTGGATACGTCTGGATAATTTAAAAGTTCGTTGGAGGCACCCTTCCGCCGAGTTCGAACTCTGCAAGCTCCTCTTCCTGAGCGATGCACGTATCCAGACGTATCCATGGATGCACCAGGTTGTTTTGGCTACGTGATGAGTCAAATTTTCAATCGGCATCATTCGACACCCTGGATACGTCTGGATAATTTAAAAGTTCGTTCGAGGCACCCTTCCGCCGAGTTCGAACTCTGCGAGGTCCTTTTCCTGAACGATGCACTTATCCAGACGTATCCATCGACGCACCAGGTTGTTTTGGCTACGTGATGAGTCAAATTTTCACCCAGTATCCTCAGACACCCTGGATACGTCTGGATAATTCTAAGGTTCGTTCAAGGCACCTTTCCGCCGAGTTCGAACTTTGCGAGACTCTCTTTCTGAACGATGCACTCATCCAGACATATCCATGGACGCACCAGGTTGTTTTGGCTACGTGATGTGTCAAATTTTCAATTGGCATCATTCGACACCCTGGATACGTCTGGATACTTCTAAGGTTCGTTCGAGGCACCCTTCCGCCGAGTTCGAACTTTGCGAGGTTCTCTTTCTGAACGATGCATTTATCCAGACATATCCGTCGACGCACCAGGTTGTTTTGGCTACGTGATGAGTCAAATTTTCAATTGGCATCATTCGACACCCTGGAAATCTGTAAGGTCCTCTTCCTGAACGATGCACGTATCCAGACGTATCCATGGAATTACCAGGTTGTTTTGGCTACGTGATGAGTCATTTTTCCACCCAGTATCGTTGGACACCCCGGATACGTGTGGATAATTTAAAAGTTCGTTCGAGGCGCCCTTTCGCCGAGTTCGAACTCTGCGAGGTACTCCTCTTGAACGATGCACTTATCCAGACGTATCCATGGATGCACCAGGTTGTTTTGGCTACGTGATGAGTCAAATTTTCAATTTGCATCCTTCGACACCCTGGATACGTCTGGATAATTCTAAGGTTCGTTCGAGGCACTCTTCCGTCGAGTTCGAACTCTGCGATATTCTCTTCCTGAACGATGCACGTATCCAGACGTATCCATCGACGCACCAAGTTGTTCTGACTACGTGATGAGTCAAATTTTCACCCAGTATGGTCGGACACCCTGGGTACGTCTGGATAATTCTAAGGTTTGTTAGAGGCACCCTTCCGTCGAGTTCAAACTCTGCGAGGTTTTCTTCCTGAACGATGCACGTATCCAGACGTATCCATCGACGCACCAGGTTGTTTTAACTACGTGATGAGTCAAATTTTCACCCAGTATTGTCGGACACCCTGGGTACGTCTGGATAATTCTAAGGTTCGTTAGAGGCACCCTTCCGTCGAGTTCAAACTCTGCGAGGTTTTCTTCCTGAACGATGCACTTATCCAGACGTATCCATGGATGCACCAGGTTGTTTTGACTACGTGATGAGTCAAATTTTCACCCAGTATCGTCGGTCACCCTTGATACGTCTGGAAAACTCAAAAGTTCGTTTGAGGAACCCATTCCACAAAGTTCGAACTCTTCGAGATTGTCTTTCTCGACGAAGCGTCTATCCAGACGCATCCATCGACGCACCAGGTTGTTTGTGTTACATTAGAAGCCAAATTTTTACCTGGCATTTAGCCTACCATCTTATAAGAGATTGAACAAAAAAAATAAAAGAGCGACGACAACGACGGGGATGACAAGGACGACGACGACGACGACGACGACGACAGGAACAACGACAACAATGACGGGGACGGAGACGACGGGGACCTGGCCGATGACGATGTGGACTATGACGACGACGACCTGGACGATGACGTTGTGGACGACAAAGACGGGGACAGCGACGGGGACAACGACGACAACGGCGACGACGACGACGACGACGACAGGAACAACGACAACAGGGACGGGGACGGAGACGACGGGGACGATGACGCTGTGGACTATGACGACGACAACCTGGACGATGACGATGTGGACGATGACGACGACGACCTGGACGACGACGGTGACCTAGACGATGAGGACGATGACAACGATTTCGACAACGGTGACGACCCGGACGATGACGGTTACGACAACGACCTGGACGATAACGGCGACTTGGTCAGCGGTGACGTCCCAGACGATGACGGCGATCTGGACAATGGTGATGACTTGGACAACGACTACAACTTTCTCAACAATGGCGACGACCTGGATGATGACGGTGACCTGGACGATGACGATGACCTGGACGACGATGACTTGGACAACGACGATGGACTGTACGATGACGATGACCTGCACAACGACGACGACCTGGATGACGGCGACAATGTGTGTAAATTTCCGCTCATCACGACAATGAGCACAAAACCATGATCAACAATATAACTCTCTCTCGCGCTCTCGCCCTCTCACCAGTCATCATAACTACGATTTAGTGTGTGTAGCTATTCTTCAGGACGTTTGAGCAACTGACAATAAACATTGAATCCAGGATAAAGTTTTATCGCCAATTGGCTATAAATTTTCCATTCATTGGAAATTTTATGTTCATCTATCTATATATATATAAGCGAAATTTCACTCACTTACTGACTTATCACCAGATCACCGAAACTATAAGCCCGATTGACTTGAAATTTGGCATAGTTACTTCTTTCGCTATGTAAACGCTCACTAAGAACGGGTTTTATCCCAATCGTATCCAAAGTTTATTTTTCACCCTCATCATTTTCTCACTCAATCACCATATATATATAGAAAAGATGTTATAT
>JBBLXU010003621.1:0-12710 GCA_037893425.1 Campoplex nolae | reverse complement strand
CCAAAACAACCTGGTGCGTCGATGGATACGTCTGGATAAGTGTATCGTTCAGAAAGAGGACCTCCCAGAGTTGAACTCGGCAAAAAGTGCCTCGAACGAACTCAAATTATCCAGACGTATCCAGGTGTCCGATGATACTGGAGTGAAAATTTGAAACATCACATAGCCAAAACAACCTGGTGCGTCGATGGATACGTCTGGATAAGTGCATCGTTCAGAAGAGGACCTCCCAGAGTTTGAACTCGGCAAAAGGGTGCCTTGAACGAACTTTCAAATTATGCCCAGACGTATCCAGGGTGTCCGACGATGCTGGGTGAAAATTTGACTCATTACATAGCCAAAACAACCTGGTGCATCGATGGATACGTCTGGATAAGTGCATCGTTCAAGAAGAGAACTCTGCAGAGTTTGAACTCGGCAAAAGGTGCCTCGAACGAACCTTAGCAGAATTATCCAGACGTATCCAGGGTGTCCGACGATGCTGGGCGAAAATTTGACTCATTACATAGCCAAAACAACCTGGTGCGTCGATGGATACGTCTGGATAAGTGTATCGTTCAGAAAGAGGACCTCCCAGAGTTTGAACTCGGCAAAAGGGTGCCTCGAACGAACTTTCAAATTATCCAGACGTATCCAGGAGTGTCCGACGATGCTGGGTGAAAATTTGACTCATTACATAGCCAAAACAACCTGGTGCGTCGATGGATACGTCTGGATAAGTGTATCGTTCAGAAGAGGACCTCCCAGAGTTTGAACTCGGCAAAAGGGTGCCTCGATGGAACTTTCAAATTATCCAGACGTATCCGGGTAGTCCGATGATACTGGGTGAAAATTTGACTTATCACATAGCCAAAACAACCTGGTGCGTCGATGGATACGTCTGGATAAGTGTATCGTTCAGAAAGAGGACCTCCCAGAGTTTGAACTCGGCAAAAAGGGTACCTCGAACGAACTTTCAAATTATCCAGACGTATCCAGGGTATCCGATGATACTGGGTGAAAATTTGACTTATCACATAGCCAAAACAACCTGGTGCGTCGATGGATACGTCTGGATAAGTGCATCGTTCAGAAAGAGGACCTCCCAGAGTTTGAACTCGGCAAAAGGGTGCCTTGAACGAACTTTCAAATTAACCAGACGTATCAGGGTGTCCGACGATGCTGGGTGAAAATTTGACTCATTACATAGCCAAAACAACCTGGTGCATCGATGGATACGTCTGGATAAGTGCATCGTTCAAGAAGAGAACTCTGCAGAGTTTGAACTCGGCAAAAGGGTGCCTCGAACGAACCTTAGAATTATCCAGACGTATCCAGGGTGTCCGACGATGCTGGGCGAAAATTTGACTCATTACATAGCCAAAACAACCTGGTGCGTCGATGGATACGTCTGGATAAGTGTATCGTTCAGAAAGAGGACCTCCCAGAGTTTGAACTCGGCAAAGAGGTGCCTCGAACGAACTTTCAAATTATTTAGACGTATCCAGGGTGTCCGACGATGCTGGGCGAAAATTTGACTCATTACATAGCCAAAACAACCTGGTGCGTCGATGGATACGTCTGGATAAGTGTATCGTTCAGAAAGAGGACCTCCCAGAGTTTGAACTCGGCAAAAGGGTGCCTCGATGGAACTTTCAAATTATCCAGACGTATCCAGGGTGTCCGATGATACTGGGTGAAAATTTGACTTATCACATAGCCAAAACAACCTGGTGCGTCGATGGATACGTCTGGATAAGTGTATCGTTCAGAAAGAGGACCTCCCAGAGTTTGAACTCGGCAAAAGGGTGCCTCGAACGAACTTTCAAATTATCCAGACGTATCCAGGGTGTCCGATGATACTGGGTGAAAATTTGACTTATCACATAGCCAAAACAACCTGGTGCGTCGATGGATACGTCTGGATAAGTGTATCGTTCAGAAAGAGGACCTCCCAGAGTTTGAACTCGGCAAAAGGGTGCCTCGAACGAACTTTCAAATTATCCAGACGTATCCAGGGTGTCCGATGATACTGGGTGAAAATTTGACTTATCACATAGCCAAAACAACCTGGTGCGTCGATGGATACGTCTGGATAAGTGCATCGTTCAGAAAGAGGACCTCCCAGAGTTTGAACTCGGCAAAGGGTGCCTTGAACGAACTTTCAAATTAACCAGACGTATCCAGGGTGTCCGACGATGCTGGGTGAAAATTTGACTCATTACATAGCCAAAACAACCTGGTGCATCGATGGATACGTCTGGATAAGTGCATCGTTCAAGAAGAGAACTCTGCAGAGTTTGAACTCGGCAAAAGGGTGCCTCGAACGAACCTTAGAATTATCCAGACGTATCCAGGGTGTCCGACGATGCTGGGCGAAAATTTGACTCATTACATAGCCAAAACAACCTGGTGCGTCGATGGATACGTCTGGATAAGTGTATCGTTCAGAAAGAGGACCTCCCAGAGTTTGAACTCGGCAAAAGGGTGCCTCGAACGAACTTTCAAATTATCCAGACGTATCCAGGGTGTCCGATGATACTGGGTGAAAATTTGACTTATCACATAGCCAAAACAACCTGGTGCGTCGATGGATACGTCTGGATAAGTGTATCGTTCAGAAAGAGGACCTCCCAGAGTTTGAACTCGGCAAAAGGGTGCCTCGAACGAACTTTCAAATTATCCAGACGTATCCAGGGTGTCCGATGATACTGGGTGAAAATTTGACTTATCACATAGCCAAAACAACCTGGTGCGTCGATGGATACGTCTGGATAAGTATAACGGCAAAAAAATGACCTCGCAGAGTTCGAACTCTGCGAAAGGCTGCCGAAAAAGAACTCATACATTTTCCAAACGTATCCACGGTATCCAACGATGCCAGGTGAAAATTTGGCTCGTTGTGTAACCAAAGCTACCTGTCGCATCGATGGATACGTCTGGGTGAGTATAACGGCAAAAAAATGACCTCGCAGAGTTGGAACTTTGCGAAAGGCTGAAGGAAAAGAACTCATACATTTTCCAGACGTATCCACGGTATCCAACGATGCCAGGTGAAAATTTGGCTTGATATGTCACCAAAACTACCTGGTGCATCGATGGATACGTCTGGATAAGTGCATCGTTCAAGAAGAGAACTCCGCAGAGTTCGAACTCGGCGGAAGGGTGCCTCGAACGGACTTTCAAATTATCCAGACGTTTCCAGGGTGTCGAATGATGCCAATTGAAAATTTGACTTATCACATAGCCAAAACAACCTGGTGAATCGATGGACACGTCTGGATAAGTATAACGGCAAAAAAATGACCTAGCAGAGTTCGAACTTTGCGAAAGGCAGAAACGAAAGAACTCATACATTTTCCAGACGTATCCACGGTATCCAACGATGCCAGGTGAAAATTTGGCTAGTTATGAAACCAAAACAACTTGGTCCATCGATGGAATCATCAGGATGAGCGCATCGTCAACAAAGATGACCTCGCAGAGTTCGAACTTTGCGAAAGGCAGAAACGAAAGAACTCATACACTTTCCAGACGTATCCACGGTATCCAACGATGCCAGGTGAAAAATTGGCTAGTTATGAAACCAAAGCCACCTGTCGCATCGATGGATACGTCTGGATAAGTATAACGGCAAAAAAAATGACCTCGCAGAGTCGGAACTCTGTGAAAGGCTGAAACGAAAGAACTTATACATTTTCCAGACGTATCCGGGGTATCCAACGATGCCAGGTGAAAATTTGGCTAGTATTGAAACCAAAACAACTTGGTCCATCGATGGAATCACCTGGATGAGCGCATCGTCAACAAAGATGACCTCGCAGAGTTCGAACTTTGCGAAAGGCAGAAACGAAAGAACTCATACACTTTCCAGACGTATCCACGGTATCCAACGATGCCAGGTGAAAATTTGACTCGTTGTGTGACCAAAGCCACCTGTCATGGTCATGGAATAATGTCATTGCTCCAAAGCTCGTAGACCGATTCGATCGATAAAACGAGTGAACTTTGACCGAAAAACTCATTAATCCAACCTTGGGGTTGATGGTTTCTACGAAGCAACCATGTTTCGAACCTGGTCCACCAACTTCTACGATTGGATTCATCTGGATATCGATGGAACTCCACTCGATAACTGATTCCCACTGATTTTCTGTTTGAATGTTCGAATATTCCAATAAACACGAACGAGAAAACAATGTTTCTGCCTATCCAGATAAATCCAAAGTAACGGATATACACGAAATAACACACGCACGAAAGAGGAAAACTTTTATTAAATTTTTTGTTTCTAACAATTCTCCATGAGCCGTTCCAATTCATTTTTCCTCTTCCTTTTTTTTGATTTTTCAGTTTGTCGTGGCTCCTTCTTTTTCTCCGTATCAACACCTTCTTCTGCCAGTGCCTCAGTCTGTGAAAAAAAATGCATGTTATCTCTGCTCAGGATGACGTAGCGATTTTTCAAGTTTTCCTTCCTCATAGAGAAAGCTATGTGACGGTGAATTTTAATTTTTTTCCAGTTTTCAATATCAATATGTTTAAAATGTCGCAAAATGTCGAAAAATCGTATCTAGAAAAAATGTTTGGGTGTGTGTGCATGTGTCTGCGTTTGTATTTTCTGGTACTGCCAAATTCAAATGTTTATAACTCTAGAACGATTTGAGATACAGTATTCTCGTTTTGCATAGATGTTCATTTATATAGGCGATTCATTCTCTAACATTTTTGTTGGAACCGCTCAAAAATACAAATTCTACGGCATTTTGAAATTAAAAAAAATAAAAAGTGCAATCGCTCCAACTTCCGTAAATTTTTAGATTTATTGCGATTTTTTTTCATAGAGCATCATTATAAGAAGGTTGATATTGAATTTGCGAAATATCGATTAAACGGTTTCAATTTTATGATTTTTGAAATTTTACGAAAATCTGAGTTTTTCGAAAAATCGTCCCACCGTTTTCATTTTGTCCCCACTTGCTCTTTGATATCTAAAAAAGTTGTCAAAATTATATAATTTAAATAAATACTAAAAAACGCTTCAAATTCAAATTCGCCAATTGCTTGCTCAAGATGCTCAAGATGCACGAGGCTCAAAGCTCCCTCTATGAGAATGCTCTATGACGGAGCCAAAATTCAAATTATGACTCCTAATTTTTGGCCCTGTTCGGAAATAAGCTTTACAGCGAAGTCAGTACAGGGAAAACGTTTTTTTAGTATAGTTTTGGTACATATATATATGAGACTTTCAGTACTGACTTCTTATTTCCGAACAGGACCTCTATTTTACAACGATTTATAGTGAAACTTACCTCAACATTTGCTGCTTCAATTCGGGCGCTTCCGTTCCCTGTTTCATTTCTTTGTTCTCCATCACTAAATAAAAATTTAAAAAAAACGCCAATTGTGATTAAGTTTGAATGAATTATTTCCATGACATTTTTCAATCCAACTCCAATTACTCTTTACTTGAGAACTAACTCATTGGAAAACAAAACAAGTTTATGAAATATTTACCAAATAGTTTCGCCTGTATCCTCTGTCATCGCGAAAAGATCAGTGCCCGCCGCTAACCCGATTTCGAAGAAAGAGACGCTGTAAAAACAATTCGTATTCTTACTTTACGTATCCCGTTACTTATTCGAGGGCAATCGAGGCAATCAAAGTAATTCACTTACTATGCGCAGTTTTCATCCCTCTGTGGGCGCAATTTTTTTTTTTGAATGAAATTTATCAAAAAACTCCGATTCCTGTTTATAAATTTTCTATAATAGTCGCGTCTGTGGCGTTCCCCCCTTTTTTTTATAAATTTCGATCAAAATGCGGTCAACGTAGTGCAAACTTATATGTTTCGGGAATTCTTCGTCCCCACAGAATGCCGACAGCGCAACTAAAAGCCGCCCAAAAACTTCCGGAACTTTTGCAATATTTTTCTCGTATTTAACGATCGAACCGCGGATGTAGCCCGTCATCTTTGACTTCAAGATGGAGATTGGAGAATACAATTTGTTGACAACACCTTCGTTTGTCTTTGTCCTATTAGCAACCCTAAATCATCGATAAAGCTGGGGTTGTATGCAAAGCTACGAAATAATAAACGAAACATCTATAGATGGAATAAATATTTTGTGATGTGAAGGCGATTTTTCTGCCATGAGTGAATTCGCAAATCGGTGGTGACGACGACGACGACGACGACGACGACGACGAGGAAGACGACGAGGAAGACGACGAGGAAGACGACGAGGAAGACGACGACAACGACGACGACGACGACGACGACGACAAGGGATAACGACGACGACGAAGACGACGACAACGACGTCAAGGAAGATTCCTATTTTGTGGACTTTTTATATCAATTATAGACACAGCTTTATTCCTTTTACAGAAACTATCGTTAAGTTATCCTTACATGAAAATTACGAAATAAAACCAAGAATAAGGAAGTCATTATTGAGCAATTTTTTATTTCAATGCCAATCATTGGGTTTGTTTGGGTTTGATTGGGTTTGTTTCGGCGAGGTCATTTTTTTGCCGTTATACTTATTTAGACGTATCCATCGATGCGACAGGTGGCTTTGGTCACACAACAAGTAAAATTTTCACCTGGCATCGTTGAATACCGTGGACACGTCTGGAAAATGTACAAGTTCTTTCGTTTCAGCCTTTCGCAAAGTTCCAACTCTGAGAGGTCATTTTTGTTGACGATGCGCTCATCCAGATGATTCCATCGATGGACCAAGTTGTTTTGGTATCAATACTAGCCAAATTTTCACCTGGCATCGTTGAATACCGTGGATACGTCTGGAAAATGTATGAATTCTTTCGCTTTAGCCTTTCGCAGAGTTCCAACTTTGCGAGGTCATTTTTTTTGCCGTTATACTTCCAGACGTATCCATTGATGCGACAGGTGGCTTTGGTCACACAATGAGTCAAATTTTCACCTCGCATCGTTGGATACCGTGGATACGTCTGGAAAATGTATGAGTTCTTTTCCTTCAGCCTTTCGCAAAGTTCCAACTATGCGGGGTCATTTTTTGCCGTTATACTCACCCAGACGTATCCATCGATGCGACAGGTGGCTTTGGTTTCATAACTAGCCAATTTTTCACCTGGCATCGTTGGATACCGTGGATACATCTGGAAAGTGTATGAGTTCTTTCGTTTCTGCCTTTCGCAAAGTTCGAACTCTGCGAGGTCATTTTTTTGCCGTTATACTTATCCAGACGTGTCCATCGATTCACCAGGTTGTTTTGGCTATGTGATTAGTCAAATTTTCAATTGGCATCATTCGACACCCTGGAAACGTCTGGATAATTTGAAAGTCCGTTCGAGGCACCTTCCACCGAGTTCGAACTCTGCGGAGTTCTCTTCTTGAACGATGCACTTATCCAGACGTATCCATCGATGCACCAGGTAGTTTTGGTTACATATTGAGCCAAATTTTCACCTGGCATCGTTGGATACCGTGGATACGTTTGGAAAATGTATGAGTTCTTTCCTTCAGCCTTTCGCAAAGTTCCAACTCTGCGAGGTCATTTTTTTGCCGTTATACTCACCCAGACGTATCCATCGATGCGACAGGTGGCTTTGGTCACACAACGAGTCAAATTTTCACCTGGCATCGTTGGATACCGTGGATACGTCTGGAAAATGTATGAGTTCTTTCTGTTTCTGCCTTTCGCAAAGTTCGAACTCTGCTAGGTCATTTTTTTGCCGTTATACTTATCCAGACGTGTCCATCGATTCACCAGGTTGTTTTGGCTATGTGATAAGTCAAATTTTCAATTGGCATCATTCGACACCCTGGAAACGTCTGGATAATTTGAAAGTCCGTTCGAGGCACCCTTCCGCCGAGTTCGAACTCTGCGGAGTTCTCTTCTTGAACGATGCACTTATCCAGACGTATCCATCGATGCACCAGGTAGTTTTGGTTACATATTAAGCCAAATTTTCACCTGGCATCGTTGGATACCGTGGATACGTCTGGAAAATGTATGAGTTCTTTTCCTTCAGCCTTTCGCAAAGTTCCAACTATGCGGGGTCATTTTTTGCCGTTATACTCACCCAGACGTATCCATCGATGCGACAGGTGGCTTTGGTTTCATAACTAGCCAATTTTTCACCTGGCATCGTTGGATACCGTGGATACGTCTGGAAAGTGTATGAGTTCTTTCGTTTCTGCCTTTCGCAAAGTTCGAACTCTGCGAGGTCATTTTTTTGCCGTTATACTTATCCAGACGTGTCCATCGATTCACCAGGTTGTTTTGGCTATGTGATAAGTCAAATTTTCAATTGGCATCATTCGACACCCTGGAAACGTCTGGATAATTTGAAAGTCCGTTCGAGGCACCCTTCCGCCGAGTTCGAACTCTGCGGAGTTCTCTTCTTGAACGATGCACTTATCCAGACGTATCCATCGATGCACCAGGTAGTTTTGGTTACATATTGAGCCAAATTTTCACCTGGCATCGTTGGATACCGTGGATACGTTTGGATAATGTATGAGTTCTTTTCCTTCAGCCTTTCGCAAAGTTCCAACTCTGCGAGGTCATTTTTTTGCCGTTCTACTCACCCAGACGTATCCATCGATGCGACAGGTAGCTTTGGTTACACAACGAGCCAAATTTTCACCTGGCATCGTTGGATACCGTGGATACGTTTGGAAAATGTATGAGTTCTTTTTCGGCAGCCTTTCGCAGAGTTCGAACTCTGCGAGGTCATTTTTTTGCCGTTATACTTATCCAGACGTATCCATCGACGCACCAGGTTGATTTGGCTATGTGATAAGTCAAATTTTCACCCAGTATCATCGGACACCCTGGATACGTCTGGATAATTTGAAAGTTCGTTCGAGGCACCCTTTTGCCGAGTTCAAACTCTGGGAGGTCCTCTTTCTGAACGATACACTTATCCAGACGTATCCTACGACGCACCAGGTTGTTTTGGCTATGTGATAAGTCAAATTTTCACCCAGTATCATCGGACACCCTGGATACGTCTGGATAATTTGAAAGTTCGTTCGAGGCACCCTTTTGCCGAGTTCAAACTCTGGGAGGTCCTCTTTCTGAACGATACACTTATCCAGACGTATCCATCGACGCACCAGGTTGTTTTGGCTATGTAATGAGTCAAATTTTCGCCCAGCATCGTCGGACACCATGGATACGTCTGGATAATTCTAAGGTTCGTTCGAGGCACCCTTTTGCCGAGTTCAAACTCTGCAGAGTTCTCTTCTTGAACGATGCACTTATCCAGACGTATCCATCGATGCACCAGGTTGTTTTGGCTATGTAATGAGTCAAATTTTCACCCAGCATCGTCGGACACCCTGGATACGTCTGGTTAATTCGAAAGTTCGTTCAAGGCACCCTTTTGCCGAGTTCAAACTCTGGGAGGTCCTCTTTCTGAACGATGCACTTATCCAGACGTATCCATCGACGCACCAGGTTGTTTTGGCTATGTGATAAGTCAAATTTTCACCCAGTATCATCGGACACCCTGCTTACGTCTGGATAATTTGAAAGTTTGTTCGAGGCACCCTTTTGCCGAGTTCAAACTCTGCGGTGTTCTCTTCTTGAACGATGCACTTATCCAGACGTATCCATCGATGCACCAGGTTGTTTTGGCTATGTAATGAGTCAAATTTTCGCCCAGCATCGTCAGACACTCTGGATACGTCTGGATAATTCTAGTATTTGTTCGAGGCACTCTCCCGTCGAGTTCAAACTCTAGGAGGTCCTCTTTCTGATCGATACACTTATCCAGACGTATCCATCGACGCACCAGGTTGTTTTGGCTATGTAATGAGTCAAATTTTCGCCCAGCATCGTCGGACACCCTGGATACGTCTGGATAATTCTACGGTTCGTTCGAGGCACTCTCCCGTCGAGTTCAAACTCTGCGAGGTCCTCTTTCTGAACTATGCACTTATCCAGACGTATCCATCGACGCACCAGGTTGTTTTGGTCACACACGAGCCAAATTTTAACCGGGCATCGTTGGATACCGTGGATACGTCTGGAAAATGTATGAGTTCTTTCTCGACAGCCTTTCGCAGAGTTCGAACTCTGCGAAAGGCTGCGAGGTCATTTTTGTTGACTCATTTTCTTTATTATGTAATCAATCAACATACATTTTACATTTCTATTTCTCACGCAGTTTACATTTTTCTTTAATATCTGTTAAATTTTTTTTAATTTTATTATTCAATTTCCAACGATTTAACCTCCAGTCATATTTTCCACCTATTTTCGGGCTAAGGCTGCATCTCTTCGCCGTTGTCATTTCTCTGTTTAACCCCCAAGTTGGAATACCGTTATTATTACTTGGGGGTTAAAAATAGCGCGTGAGGTGAAGACGAGTAACTGCCCGGAGCAGCACTTTTAAGTCCTAGGAGTTGAAAGTGCTGCTCCGCGTACTTCCCACCGTTAATCCACTTCGACAGTCGGTAAAGCGGCTACTTTACATACCGCCAAAACGCTCGAAAAAACTCGGAAACGTGGTTGCGTTATGGAAAGTATCGTGTGCACCGTGGAGGCAGGGACCTTTTAACGCTAAAAGACCCACTTTGCCTCCTTGGTACACAATGTACTATAATATAACGCAACCACGTTTCCCTCGCCTTTCCGAGCGCTTCGGCGGTACGTAAACTAGCTGGATTAGTGGTGGGGGGTACGCGGAGCAACACTTTTCAGTCCTAGTCAGACTTTTAAGTTAGCGAAAATTGGAGAATGATGGTTCTATCGAGGAAACAAGAACATTGGAGAATAAAACGAGAGAATGAAAGAGTGATGGAACAAAACGACCATACAACAAAGAAACGAGGGAACGAGATCAACAAGACGAGAGGACGAGCGATCCAGAAAGCACGTGACCAAGGAAACTGTGGACAGCGAATAAGCGTGGAAGTGAGAGAACGGAATGACGAAGGGAAGACGGTACGCGGAAATGGAAGAGCGGTATGACCAGAGTACGAGAAAATGCGAGTGCTGAAGAAAAACAGTTCCGAAGTGTGAGTGAACGAATAAAAAATGAGAAATCGGAAAATTGGGTGTACGATGTATTAAGTGACAAAAAATGATAAAGAGGGGGCGACGTGGAGCTAGAGAGTAAAGCAACCGAAAAATGGTAGGACAAGAAAGCGACCCTAAGTCCGAAAACGCGGAAACGAAGTATGAGAAACGCGAAAACAGGAGGCTGGGCAGAGCGAGAGAAGGAAATTAAATTATCACTTACTTTAAAATTTTAGATATTCCATAACTATCTTCTCAATTTCAATCGATCTCTTGTATTGTCAAATGCAATGCATAGCAGTCAAACAAACGTTTCAAAAACTAACGGAGTTAGCTGTCAAACGCGTGTTCAAAGCTGACGAGCTAGCTGTCAATCAACTGCTTTGAAAAAAGCTTTTTTTCCATAGCACATGAAGTTGTCACGCTTCCTATCGGCTTGTAGTAATGAAGCAGCGTTTGACAGCTTTGAAACACGTTTGATGGTTAAAGGTCTGACAGTTACCCATTACGTTTGATAAACGCAATGATCGAATTAATTGAGGAGACAGAAAATCTTCAAATTTATCGAATATCCAAGATTTTCACGTACGTGACAATTTAATTTCATTCTCTCACACGTCTCTTTCGCGTTTTCGGACTCAGGGTCATTTTCCTGTCCTACAATTTTTCGGTAGCTTTACTCTAGCTCTCCGTCTCCCTCGCCCTCTTTTTCTCATTTTTTGGTCACTTGATTCCTCGTTCGCCCATTCTTCCGATTTCTCATTTTTTATTCGTTCACTCACACTTCTGAGCTGTTGTTCTTCAGCACTCGCATTTTCTCGTTCTCAGGTCATACCGCTCTTCCATCCGCGTACCATCATCCTATTATCATTCCGTTCTCTCACTTCCACAATCTTTCGCTCTCCAGTTTTCTTGGTCACTTGCTTTCTGGATCGCTTGTCCTCTCGTCTTCTCTCGCCTCTCGTTTTTTTTTGTCTCTATCGTCGTCTCGTTCTGCCACTCTTCATTCTCTCGTTTTATCTCTCCAATGTCCTCGATAGAACCATCATTCTCCAATTTTTCGTTCTAGCATCCAACATCTTTCGAGAACTAAAGACACTCTCACCCTTTCAAATTCTCCAATTTCCATTCTTCCATTTTTGATATTTTCTTGTTATTCTCAGCCAACTCGCCTATCAAGCATGGAACACCACGAAGACTGACGGAAGGGCAAAGTTTAGAAGAACCGGACGAGAGAAGAACTGAGGATTCAAAGGCTAGAGTGAAGACGCAAGGAAGGGAAGGAGGAACAAACGGAAGGATCAGCGGACAAGAGTACGGAGGACGGGGAACGAAGAAGGCGACAGTGAGACCGTGAACGGGAAACAGAGACTCACGAGGACGGGACGACGAAAGAACGAGGACCCAGACGAACAGAGAATGCGGAACGAGAGAACGAGGACGAGGAAGGGACGAGGACGAGGACGAGAGAACGAGGGGGCGAGGGAACGAGAGAACGAGAGAACAAGAGAACGAGGGGACGAAAGAACGAAAGAATGGAGGAGCGAAAGACATGAAATAAAGAGAGGAATAAGGGGACGAAAGACCGATAGGACGAGATAACGATAGAAAAAGAAGAGGCAATTTAAGATGAAAATAATTAGTCAATAACAAAAATTGTTCGGATAAGAATAATTAAAAAAATAAAAATCTCAAACTTTTCGAAATTCCCGGTTT
>JBBLXU010003620.1:0-12640 GCA_037893425.1 Campoplex nolae | reverse complement strand
CGCGCCATGAAAACTTTTCTCACCGATACAGATGTAACTGCTTAATTCGATAAATAGAAGCTTGAAAATAATTGAACCGCATTGATTATGATTTTGAAACATGCTTTTTTGTTGAAAAACGCGGTTAATGAGACGCGTCGTTGATTATTAAGCAAGAAGGATGTTACAAAAAAATTTAATAAACAAATTTGAAAAAAATTTGGAGAATCGGGAATCACTCAAAATATTTCAATCTGTATCATTTTTCGAAATACACCACCTCTTCAGAAATCTGGCTTTCCGATATTAAAATCGTATTTTAATTTTCCAAAAAATAAATTAAACCTATAAATTTCTTCTTCAAACTTTCATGACTAAAACACAACTTTTGTAAAATTACTGAAAAGTTCATGAAATTTACTTGTTCCCTTTAATTTTTTGTGTACTGTTATTCCTCAACAATTTTTGTATTTTCTTGCAAATATTTTGAAGAATAGATAATTGTGTGTCCGAAAGGCAATATTGTGGAAAATTTTTCTTGTCAATACCTCTTCAATATTTTCAAAGATCGGTCCCTTCGAAATGGAAGGAACGCTGACAGCGGAGCGGTACAGGCGATTCCTTCGACGACATATGCGTCCGCTGTATGTTCGGGCAGGCATGTCAGCGGAGGAATTTCGAGCCACGTATTTTCAGCAGGATGGGGCTCCTGCTCACACCAGCCGTTTAGCGGTAGAAAAACTTCGTGAAATCTTCGGAAATCGGGTGATCGGACGCGGCGGGGTCCATGATTGGCCACCCCGATCGTGATTCAAATCCGCTCGACTTTTTTCTGTGGGGCCACATGAAATCAATCATTTACCGGCAACCAATCAAAAGTCAAGAGGACTTGGATGCCCGAATTGACGAAGCAGTGAGGAGTGTAACGCCGGAAATGCTCGGAAAATGCAGCAACAGCTTGCTGACGTTGCTGTATCGAAGTGGGTGGCGGTCTTTTCGAGCAGCTGCGTTAGAAAGTTGACTTTTTGTTTGAGTTTATATAAAAATTAACTAGACGATTAAAATAAAATTGCTATTAAATAGCAATTAAATAGCAATAGAAATTGCTATTAAATAGCAATTTCATAGCATAAAAAAATGATTTTTCTATTGAATAGATATTAATAACGTTGACGTTTTAAAAAGTATTAAATATTATTTTGAATATTATTAATATATGGAAAAAACATTGTAAGCGTCTATTTCAAATATATTTCAAAATATTATGAAAATGCAAGTGGAGAATACATTTTAAATTTCGTTGCGTTCGTTTGAATTAATGTTTTCAATCATTCCACAGTTACTTCAAGTCAAACATATATGACAATTTCTGGTAAGTATAAGAATTTGGCGTAAGAAGTCAAGGTGACTTGAAACGCAGTCTCGTAATTTGCTATCGATTTCCTGTGCAACTGATTAACAATCAACAAAATCATTACAACATCCTGTTTTAACTGATTCTACGTACACTGCTATGCATTAATGCCTGGTCAGATCAATAGAGTGTCGATTTTACCGACTATGTATCGTCGTTTGTTGAAGTTGGTTGAAGTTCGAGATAGGTTCAGGCGGCGCTGTCACGCGTAATTTTTAACCCCCAAGTAATAATAACGGTATTCCAACTTGGGGGTTAAACAGAGAAATGACAACGGCGAAGAGATGCAGCCTTAGCCCGAAAATAGGTGGAAAATATGACTGGAGGTTAAATCGTTGGAAATTGAACAATAAAATAAAAAAAAATTTAACAGATATTGAAGAAAAATGTAAACTGCGTGAGAAATAGAAATGTAAAATGTATGTTGATTGATTACATAATAAAGAAAATGAGTCAACAAAAATGACCTCGCAGCCTTTCGCAGAGTTCGAACTCTGCGAAAGGCTGTCGAGAAAGAACTCATACATTTTCCAGACGTATCCACGGTATCCAACGATGCCCGGTTAAAATTTGGCTCGTGTGTGACCAAAACAACCTGGTGCGTCGATGGATACGTCTGGATAAGTGCATAGTTCAGAAAGAGGACCTCGCAGAGTTTGAACTCGACGGGAGAGTGCCTCGAACGAACCTTAGAATTATCCAGACGTATCCAAGGTGTCCGACGATGCTGGACGAAAATTTGACTCATTACATAGCCAAAACAACCTGGTGCGTCGATGGATACGTCTGGATTAGTGTATCGTTCAGAAAGAGGACCTCCCAGAGTTTGAACTCGACGGGAGAGTGCCTCGAACGAACCTTAGAATTATCCAGACGTATCCAGGGTGTCCGACGATGCTGGGCGAAAATTTGACTCATTACATAGCCAAAACAACCTGGTGCGTCGATGGATACGTCTGGATAAGTGTATCGTTCAGAAAGAGGACCTCCCAGAGTTTGAACTCGGCAAAAGGGTGCCTCGATGGAACTTTCAAATTATCCAGACGTATCCAGGGTGTCCGATGATACTAGGTGAAAATTTGACTTATCACATAGCCAAAACAACCTGGTGCGTCGATGGATACGTCTGGATAAGTGTATCGTTCAGAAAGAGGACCTCCCAGAGTTTGAACTCGGCAAAAGGGTGCCTCGAACGAACTTTCAAATTATCCAGACGTATCCAGGGTGTCCGATGATACTGGGTGAAAATTTGACTTATCACATAGCCAAAACAACCTGGTGCGTCGATGGATACGTCTGGATAAGTGTATCGTTCAGAAAGAGGACCTCCCAGAGTTTGAACTCGGCAAAAGGGTGCCTCGAACGAACTTTCAAATTATCCAGACGTATCCAGGGTGTCCGATGATACTGGGTGAAAATTTGACTTATCACATAGCCAAAACAACCTGGTGCGTCGATGGATACGTCTGGATAAGTGCATCGTTCAGAAAGAGGACCTCCCAGAGTTTGAACTCGGCAAAAGGGTGCCTTGAACGAACTTTCAAATTAACCAGACGTATCCAGGGTGTCCGACGATGCTGGGTGAAAATTTGACTCATTACATAGCCAAAACAACCTGGTGCATCGATGGATACGTCTGGATAAGTGCATCGTTCAAGAAGAGAACTCTGCAGAGTTTGAACTCGGCAAAAGGGTGCCTCGAACGAACCTTAGAATTATCCAGACGTATCCAGGGTGTCCGACGATGCTGGGCGAAAATTTGACTCATTACATAGCCAAAACAACCTGGTGCGTCGATGGATACGTCTGGATAAGTGTATCGTTCAGAAAGAGGACCTCCCAGAGTTTGAACTCGGCAAAAGGGTGCCTCGAACGAACTTTCAAATTATCCAGACGTATCCAGGGTGTCCGACGATGCTGGGTGAAAATTTGACTCATTACATAGCCAAAACAACCTGGTGCGTCGATGGATACGTCTGGATAAGTGTATCGTTCAGAAAGAGGACCTCCCAGAGTTTGAACTCGGCAAAAGGGTGCCTCGATGGAACTTTCAAATTATCCAGACGTATCCAGGGTGTCCGATGATACTGGGTGAAAATTTGACTTATCACATAGCCAAAACAACCTGGTGCGTCGATGGATACGTCTGGATAAGTGTATCGTTCAGAAAGAGGACCTCCCAGAGTTTGAACTCGGCAAAAGGGTGCCTCGAACGAACTTTCAAATTATCCAGACGTATCCAGGGTGTCCGATGATACTGGGTGAAAATTTGACTTATCACATAGCCAAAACAACCTGGTGCGTCGATGGATACGTCTGGATAAGTGCATCGTTCAGAAAGAGGACCTCCCAGAGTTTGAACTCGGCAAAAGGGTGCCTTGAACGAACTTTCAAATTAACCAGACGTATCCAGGGTGTCCGACGATGCTGGGTGAAAATTTGACTCATTACATAGCCAAAACAACCTGGTGCATCGATGGATACGTCTGGATAAGTGCATCGTTCAAGAAGAGAACTCTGCAGAGTTTGAACTCGGCAAAAGGGTGCCTCGAACGAACCTTAGAATTATCCAGACGTATCCAGGGTGTCCGACGATGCTGGGCGAAAATTTGACTCATTACATAGCCAAAACAACCTGGTGCGTCGATGGATACGTCTGGATAAGTGTATCGTTCAGAAAGAGGACCTCCCAGAGTTTGAACTCGGCAAAAGGGTGCCTCGAACGAACTTTCAAATTATCCAGACGTATCCAGGGTGTCCGACGATGCTGGGCGAAAATTTGACTCATTACATAGCCAAAACAACCTGGTGCGTCGATGGATACGTCTGGATAAGTGTATCGTTCAGAAAGAGGACCTCCCAGAGTTTGAACTCGGCAAAAGGGTGCCTCGATGGAACTTTCAAATTATCCAGACGTATCCAGGGTGTCCGATGATACTGGGTGAAAATTTGACTTATCACATAGCCAAAACAACCTGGTGCGTCGATGGATACGTCTGGATAAGTGTATCGTTCAGAAAGAGGACCTCCCAGAGTTTGAACTCGGCAAAAGGGTGCCTCGAACGAACTTTCAAATTATCCAGACGTATCCAGGGTGTCCGATGATACTGGGTGAAAATTTGACTTATCACATAGCCAAAACAACCTGGTGCGTCGATGGATACGTCTGGATAAGTGTATCGTTCAGAAAGAGGACCTCCCAGAGTTTGAACTCGGCAAAAGGGTGCCTCGAACGAACTTTCAAATTATCCAGACGTATCCAGGGTGTCCGATGATACTGGGTGAAAATTTGACTTATCACATAGCCAAAACAACCTGGTGCGTCGATGGATACGTCTGGATAAGTGCATCGTTCAGAAAGAGGACCTCCCAGAGTTTGAACTCGGCAAAAGGGTGCCTTGAACGAACTTTCAAATTAACCAGACGTATCCAGGGTGTCCGACGATGCTGGGTGAAAATTTGACTCATTACATAGCCAAAACAACCTGGTGCATCGATGGATACGTCTGGATAAGTGCATCGTTCAAGAAGAGAACTCTGCAGAGTTTGAACTCGGCAAAAGGGTGCCTCGAACGAACCTTAGAATTATCCAGACGTATCCAGGGTGTCCGACGATGCTGGGCGAAAATTTGACTCATTACATAGCCAAAACAACCTGGTGCGTCGATGGATACGTCTGGATAAGTGTATCGTTCAGAAAGAGGACCTCCCAGAGTTTGAACTCGGCAAAAGGGTGCCTCGAACGAACTTTCAAATTATCCAGACGTATCCAGGGTGTCCGATGATACTGGGTGAAAATTTGACTTATCACATAGCCAAAACAACCTGGTGCGTCGATGGATACGTCTGGATAAGTGTATCGTTCAGAAAGAGGACCTCCCAGAGTTTGAACTCGGCAAAAGGGTGCCTCGAACGAACTTTCAAATTATCCAGACGTATCCAGGGTGTCCGATGATACTGGGTGAAAATTTGACTTATCACATAGCCAAAACAACCTGGTGCGTCGATGGATACGTCTGGATAAGTATAACGGCAAAAAAATGACCTCGCAGAGTTCGAACTCTGCGAAAGGCTGCCGAAAAAGAACTCATACATTTTCCAAACGTATCCACGGTATCCAACGATGCCGGGTGAAAATTTGGCTCGTTGTGTAACCAAAGCTACCTGTCGCATCGATGGATACGTCTGGGTGAGTATAACGGCAAAAAAATGACCTCGCAGAGTTGGAACTTTGCGAAAGGCTGAAGGAAAAGAACTCATACATTTTCCAGACGTATCCACGGTATCCAACGATGCCAGGTGAAAATTTGGCTTGATATGTAACCAAAACTACCTGGTGCATCGATGGATACGTCTGGATAAGTGCATCGTTCAAGAAGAGAACTCCGCAGAGTTCGAACTCGGCGGAAGGGTGCCTCGAACGGACTTTCAAATTATCCAGACGTTTCCAGGGTGTCGAATGATGCCAATTGAAAATTTGACTTATCACATAGCCAAAACAACCTGGTGAATCGATGGACACGTCTGGATAAGTATAACGGCAAAAAAATGACCTAGCAGAGTTCGAACTTTGCGAAAGGCAGAAACGAAAGAACTCATACATTTTCCAGACGTATCCACGGTATCCAACGATGCCAGGTGAAAATTTGGCTAGTTATGAAACCAAAACAACTTGGTCCATCGATGGAATCATCAGGATGAGCGCATCGTCAACAAAGATGACCTCGCAGAGTTCGAACTTTGCGAAAGGCAGAAACGAAAGAACTCATACACTTTCCAGACGTATCCACGGTATCCAACGATGCCAGGTGAAAAATTGGCTAGTTATGAAACCAAAGCCACCTGTCGCATCGATGGATACGTCTGGATAAGTATAACGGCAAAAAAATGACCTCGCAGAGTTGGAACTCTGTGAAAGGCTGAAACGAAAGAACTTATACATTTTCCAGACGTATCCGGGGTATCCAACGATGCCAGGTGAAAATTTGGCTAGTATTGAAACCAAAACAACTTGGTCCATCGATGGAATCACCTGGATGAGCGCATCGTCAACAAAGATGACCTCGCAGAGTTCGAACTTTGCGAAAGGCAGAAACGAAAGAACTCATACACTTTCCAGACGTATCCACGGTATCCAACGATGCCAGGTGAAAATTTGACTCGTTGTGTGACCAAAGCCACCTGTCATGGTCATGGAATAATGTCATTGCTCCAAAGCTCGTAGACCGATTCGATCGATAAAACGAGTGAACTTTGACCGAAAAACTCATTAATCCAACCTTGGGGTTGATGGTTTCTACGAAGCAACCATGTTTCGAACCTGGTCCACCAACTTCTACGATTGGATTCATCTGGATATCGATGGAACTCCACTCGATAACTGATTCCCACTGATTTTCTGTTTGAATGTTCGAATATTCCAATAAACACGAACGAGAAAACAATGTTTCTGCCTATCCAGATAAATCCAAAGTAACGGATATACACGAAATAACACACGCACGAAAGAGGAAAACTTTTATTAAATTTTTTTTCTAACAATTCTCCATGAGCCGTTCCAATTCATTTTTCCTCTTCCTTTTTTTTTGATTTTTCAGTTTGTCGTGGCTCCTTCTTTTTCTCCGTATCAACAGCTTCTTCTGCCAGTGCCTCAGTCTGTGAAAAAAAATGCATGTTATCTCTGCTCAGGATGACGTAGCGATTTTTCAAGTTTTCCTTCCTCATAGAGAAAGCTATGTGACGGTGAATTTTAATTTTTTTCCAGTTTTCAATATCAATATGTTTAAAATGTCGCAAAATGTCGAAAAATCGTATCTAGAAAAAATGTTTGGGTGTGTGTGCATGTGTCTGCGTTTGTATTTTCTGGTACTGCCAAATTCAAATGTTTATAACTCTAGAACGATTTGAGATACAGTATTCTCGTTTTGCATAGATGTTCATTTATATAGGCGATTCATTCTCTAACATTTTTGTTGGAACCGCTCAAAAAATACAAATTCTACGGCATTTCGAAATTAAAAAAAAAAAAAGTGCAATCGCTCCAACTTCCGTAAATTTTTAGATTTATTGCGATTTTTTTCATAGAGCATCATTATAAGAAGGTTGATATTGAATTTGCGAAATATCGATTAAACGGTTTCAATTTTATGATTTTTGAAATTTTACGAAAATCTGAGTTTTTCGAAAAATCGTCCCACCGTTTTCATTTTGTCCCCACTTGCTCTTTGATATCTAAAAAAGTTGTCAAAATTATATAATTTAAATAAATACTAAAAAACGCTTCAAATTCAAATTCGCCAATTGCTTGCTCAAGATGCTCAAGATGCACGAGGCTCAAAGCTCCCTCTATGAGAATGCTCTATGACGGAGCCAAAATTCAAATTATGACTCTAATTTTTGGCCCTGTTCGGAAATAAGCTTTACAGCGAAGTCAGTACAGGGAAAACGTTTTTTTAGTATAGTTTTGGTACATATATATATGAGACTTTCAGTACTGACTTCTTATTTCCGAACAGGACCTCTATTTTACAACGATTTATAGTGAAACTTACCTCAACATTTGCTGCTTCAATTCGGGCGCTTCCGTTCCCTGTTTCATTTCTTTGTTCTCCATCACTAATAAAAATTTAAAAAAAAAACGCCAATTGTGATTAAGTTTGAATGAATTATTTCCATGACATTTTTCAATCCAACTCCAATTACTCTTTACTTGAGAACTAACTCATTGGAAAACAAAACAAGTTTATGAAATATTTACCAAATAGTTTCGCCTGTATCCTCTGTCATCGCGAAAAGATCAGTGCCCGCCGCTAACCCGATTTCGAAGAAAGAGACGCTGTAAAAACAATTCGTATTCTTACTTTACGTATCCCGTTACTTATTCGAGGGCAATCGAGGCAATCAAAGTAATTCACTTACTATGCGCAGTTTTCATCCCTCTGTGGGCGCAATTTTTTTTTTGAATGAAATTTATCAAAAAACTCCGATTCCTGTTTATAAATTTTCTATAATAGTCGCGTCTGTGGCGTTCCCCCTTTTTTTTTATAAATTTCGATCAAAATGCGGTCAACGTAGTGCAAACTTATATGTTTCGGGAATTCTTCGTCCCCACAGAATGCCGACAGCGCAACTAAAAGCCGCCCAAAAACTTCCGGAACTTTTGCAATATTTTTCTCGTATTTAACGATCGAACCGCGGATGTAGCCCGTCATCTTTGACTTCAAGATGGAGATTGGAGAATACAATTTGTTGACAACACCTTCGTTTGTCTGTGTCCTATTAGCAACCCTAAATCATCGATAAAGCTGGGGTTGTATGCAAAGCTACGAAATAATAAACGAAACATCTATAGATGGAATAAATATTTTGTGATGTGAAGGCGATTTTTCTGCCATGAGTGAATTCGCAAATCGGTGGTGACGACGACGACGACGACGACGACGACGACGAGGAAGACGACGAGGAAGACGACGAGGAAGACGACGAGGAAGACGACGAGGAAGACGACGAGGAAGACGACGAGGAAGACGACGACAACGACGACGACGACGACGACGACGACAAGGGATAACGACGACGACGAAGACGACGACAACGACGTCAAGGAAGATTCCTATTTTGTGGACTTTTTATATCAATTATAGACACAGCTTTATTCCTTTTACAGAAACTATCGTTAAGTTATCCTTACATGAAAATTACGAAATAAAACCAAGAATAAGGAAGTCATTATTGAGCAATTTTGTATTTCAATGCCAATCATTGGGTTTGTTTGGGTTTGATTGGGTTTGTTTCGGCGAGGTCATTTTTTTTGCCGTTATACTTATTTAGACGTATCCATCGATGCGACAGGTGGCTTTGGTCACACAACAAGTAAAATTTTCACCTGGCATCGTTGAATACCGTGGACACGTCTGGAAAATGTACAAGTTCTTTCGTTTCAGCCTTTCGCAAAGTTCCAACTCTGAGAGGTCATTTTTGTTGACGATGCGCTCATCCAGATGATTCCATCGATGGACCAAGTTGTTTTGGTATCAATACTAGCCAAATTTTCACCTGGCATCGTTGAATACCGTGGATACGTCTGGAAAATGTATGAATTCTTTCGCTTTAGCCTTTCGCAGAGTTCCAACTTTGCGAGGTCATTTTTTTTGCCGTTATACTTCCAGACGTATCCATCGATGCGACAGGTGGCTTTGGTCACACAACGAGTCAAATTTTCACCTCGCATCGTTGGATACCGTGGATACGTCTGGAAAATGTATGAGTTCTTTTCCTTCAGCCTTTCGCAAAGTTCCAACTATGCGGGGTCATTTTTTGCCGTTATACTCACCCAGACGTATCCATCGATGCGACAGGTGGCTTTGGTTTCATAACTAGCCAATTTTTCACCTGGCATCGTTGGATACCGTGGATACATCTGGAAAGTGTATGAGTTCTTTCGTTTCTGCCTTTCGCAAAGTTCGAACTCTGCGAGGTCATTTTTTTGCCGTTATACTTATCCAGACGTGTCCATCGATTCACCAGGTTGTTTTGGCTATGTGATTAGTCAAATTTTCAATTGGCATCATTCGACACCCTGGAAACGTCTGGATAATTTGAAAGTCCGTTCGAGGCACCCTTCCACCGAGTTCGAACTCTGCGGAGTTCTCTTCTTGAACGATGCACTTATCCAGACGTATCCATCGATGCACCAGGTAGTTTTGGTTACATATTGAGCCAAATTTTCACCTGGCATCGTTGGATACCGTGGATACGTTTGGAAAATGTATGAGTTCTTTTCCTTCAGCCTTTCGCAAAGTTCCAACTCTGCGAGGTCATTTTTTTGCCGTTATACTCACCCAGACGTATCCATCGATGCGACAGGTGGCTTTGGTCACACAACGAGTCAAATTTTCACCTGGCATCGTTGGATACCGTGGATACGTCTGGAAAATGTATGAGTTCTTTCGTTTCTGCCTTTCGCAAAGTTCGAACTCTGCTAGGTCATTTTTTTGCCGTTATACTTATCCAGACGTGTCCATCGATTCACCAGGTTGTTTTGGCTATGTGATAAGTCAAATTTTCAATTGGCATCATTCGACACCCTGGAAACGTCTGGATAATTTGAAAGTCCGTTCGAGGCACCCTTCCGCCGAGTTCGAACTCTGCGGAGTTCTCTTCTTGAACGATGCACTTATCCAGACGTATCCATCGATGCACCAGGTAGTTTTGGTTACATATTAAGCCAAATTTTCACCTGGCATCGTTGGATACCGTGGATACGTCTGGAAAATGTATGAGTTCTTTTCCTTCAGCCTTTCGCAAAGTTCCAACTATGCGGGGTCATTTTTGCCGTTATACTCACCCAGACGTATCCATCGATGCGACAGGTGGCTTTGGTTTCATAACTAGCCAATTTTTCACCTGGCATCGTTGGATACCGTGGATACGTCTGGAAAGTGTATGAGTTCTTTCGTTTCTGCCTTTCGCAAAGTTCGAACTCTGCGAGGTCATTTTTTTGCCGTTATACTTATCCAGACGTGTCCATCGATTCACCAGGTTGTTTTGGCTATGTGATAAGTCAAATTTTCAATTGGCATCATTCGACACCCTGGAAACGTCTGGATAATTTGAAAGTCCGTTCGAGGCACCCTTCCGCCGAGTTCGAACTCTGCGGAGTTCTCTTCTTGAACGATGCACTTATCCAGACGTATCCATCGATGCACCAGGTAGTTTTGGTTACATATTGAGCCAAATTTTCACCTGGCATCGTTGGATACCGTGGATACGTTTGGAAAATGTATGAGTTCTTTTCCTTCAGCCTTTCGCAAAGTTCCAACTCTGCGAGGTCATTTTTTTGCCGTTCTACTCACCCAGACGTATCCATCGATGCGACAGGTAGCTTTGGTTACACAACGAGCCAAATTTTCACCTGGCATCGTTGGATACCGTGGATACGTTTGGAAAATGTATGAGTTCTTTTTCGGCAGCCTTTCGCAGAGTTCGAACTCTGCGAGGTCATTTTTTTGCCGTTATACTTATCCAGACGTATCCATCGACGCACCAGGTTGATTTGGCTATGTGATAAGTCAAATTTTCACCCAGTATCATCGGACACCCTGGATACGTCTGGATAATTTGAAAGTTCGTTCGAGGCACCCTTTTGCCGAGTTCAAACTCTGGGAGGTCCTCTTTCTGAACGATACACTTATCCAGACGTATCCTACGACGCACCAGGTTGTTTTGGCTATGTGATAAGTCAAATTTTCACCCAGTATCATCGGACACCCTGGATACGTCTGGATAATTTGAAAGTTCGTTCGAGGCACCCTTTTGCCGAGTTCAAACTCTGGGAGGTCCTCTTTCTGAACGATACACTTATCCAGACGTATCCATCGACGCACCAGGTTGTTGTTGCTATGTAATGAGTCAAATTTTCGCCCAGCATCGTCGGACACCATGGATACGTCTGGATAATTCTAAGGTTCGTTCGAGGCACCCTTTTGCCGAGTTCAAACTCTGCAGAGTTCTCTTCTTGAACGATGCACTTATCCAGACGTATCCATCGATGCACCAGGTTGTTTTGGCTATGTAATGAGTCAAATTTTCACCCAGCATCGTCGGACACCCTGGATACGTCTGGTTAATTTGAAAGTTCGTTCAAGGCACCCTTTTGCCGAGTTCAAACTCTGGGAGGTCCTCTTTCTGAACGATGCACTTATCCAGACGTATCCATCGACGCACCAGGTTGTTTTGGCTATGTGATAAGTCAAATTTTCACCCAGTATCATCGGACACCCTGGATACGTCTGGATAATTTGAAAGTTTGTTCGAGGCACCCTTTTGCCGAGTTCAAACTCTGCGGTGTTCTCTTCTTGAACGATGCACTTATCCAGACGTATCCATCGATGCACCAGGTTGTTTTGGCTATGTAATGAGTCAAATTTTCGCCCAGCATCGTCAGACACTCTGGATACGTCTGGATAATTCTAGTATTTGTTCGAGGCACTCTCCCGTCGAGTTCAAACTCTAGGAGGTCCTCTTTCTGATCGATACACTTATCCAGACGTATCCATCGACGCACCAGGTTGTTTTGGCTATGTAATGAGTCAAATTTTCGCCCAGCATCGTCGGACACCCTGGATACGTTCTGGATAATTCTAAGGTTCGTTCTCGAGGCACTCTCCCGTCGAGTTCAAACTCTGCGAGGTCCTCTTTCTGAACTATGCACTTATCCAGACGTATCCATCGACGCACCAGGTTGTT
>JBBLXU010003619.1:0-22075 GCA_037893425.1 Campoplex nolae | reverse complement strand
CTCTCCCTCTCTCCCTCTCTCCCTCTCTCCCTCTCTCCCTCTCTCCCTCTCTCCCTCTCTCCCTCTCTCTCTCTCTCCCTCTCTCCCTCTCTCCCTCTCTCCCTCTCTCTCTCCTCTCCCTCTCTCTCTCTCTCTCTCTCCCTCTCTCCCTCTCTCCCTCTCTCCCTCTCTCTCTCTCTCCCTCTCTCTCTCCCTCTCTCCCTCTCTCCCTCTCTCTCTCTCTCTCTCCCTCTCTCTCTCTCTCTCTCTCTCTCTCTCTCTCTCTCTCTCCCTCTCCCTCTCTCTCCCTCTCTCTCCCTCCCTCTCTCTCCCTCTCTCTCCCTCTCTCTCCCTCTCTCTCCCTCTCTCTCCCTCTCTCTCTCTCTCTCTCTCCAGAGAGAGTCCAGTCTCAGCGGTGAGTACGATCGGTCGCATTTTTCACGTCTCTGTCTTGAACAATCGCTGCTGTGAAACTGCCTACGGGCGTTTTGTTACAGATCTGAAGCACGCTTTTCTTTGCTTTGCATCCAATTTCTGCTCTATTGCTCTTGAGTTGGTGCATCGCATGGTCTGGATTTTTACTGGATATTTTTGGACATTTTCTTTGCTATACTGCATGCTTGGTCATCGTCTCCAACGTCGGCCAGGTTGATCTCGAGTGCGCATGCTCGGCCCGCTCTCACCGACTATCATTTTGTACTGGTATCTGTGGATCATCGATCATTATCGTGCGGAATGCTATGTATGAGTGATCTACTACTCATCTGCTTCGCTACGGCTCAGGCTGGTTTCTTCGCTTTGCGCTTGCGCGCTGGGATACTACTGCTTATACCTACCTACTGAGCATCGTGCTGTGACGTCATCTGTTATGTTATGTACATAGATTGCTAGACGAGGAACGACTCACTTACAGCTTCGTACGCTCTCACACATACATTCATATAGCATCGTGTTCGTGCTCGCAGCTGTGATTTCTACAACGACCATCACTTATACACCATATTATTGAATTCAAGTATCTATCTTGCTATCCTAATATTACTGTTACGTAGCTCATCACTTTTATATATCTGCGAGTGACATTATGGCTATTACGTGTTTCAAATGTAGCCGGTCCATTGCTACAACCGTTGTCAC
The DNA here is from genome assembly GCA_037893425.1 of Campoplex nolae. Classification (NCBI taxonomy): domain Eukaryota; kingdom Metazoa; phylum Arthropoda; class Insecta; order Hymenoptera; family Ichneumonidae; genus Campoplex; species Campoplex nolae. Next base: position 20,959 of record JBBLXU010003619.1, on the reverse strand, counting down.
GTGTAAAGATTGTAATCGCTCATTCCATCCAGGATGCGTTAGTTTATATCTTGAAACTAGGAATGCACTCGTTTGTTGTGTTAATTATTTTCCGACTGTGCTACCTATTGGATCTCGCGCTATGAGTCAAGGTACTTCCACGAGCGTTTCAGCAGGTAATCTGCTCAAGGGGACCTGGTGGTCTAAAAATTTCAAAAAATCGATTTTTTTTTTTCGATATTTCGAAAGTATAGTATCTTAAAAATATACTGTGAAATTTTCATGCGGAAATTCCCAATATTATAGCTTCTACAGCCCATTAACCAGGTAGAGAGCGGTCCACGCGCTCCTAACGCGGGTTCAGCACTCGGAGCGCGGCAGCTGTCCCGACCCTTCTCCGCAAATATATACCTGTATATACTATTTTTTTTGGAAAGGTGTATTGGCAGCAATACGCAGAACAACAACGAAAGTTTCAACGCTTCTGTGTGGCACCTTGCGCCGAAACATATGTTTGCCGGCAAAAAAATCGTGGAAATTGCCACCTATTTTTCCGCGTGTATATTCAACGAGGGCTTTGCATCGCTATTAAAAATAATGGAGACCATGGGCATAACAATCGGGCCACAAGCGGAGCAACTCGCACGAAACCGAGACGAGCGGCGAGTATGGAGCGCCAATCGTAGGAGCACTGACAACTCCAAAGAAGCTCGAACAGCTCGAAAAAATGAAAGGAGTGACGAAATCGAGGAATACAAACGTTCCGAAGGGATCCTCTATGGTGCCGGAATCGCGGATTAACTGTAAGTATTCAAAATTTGCTCAATTTTTGAAAATATCTGTACCTCAAACTTTAAACTCATTTATCTCGAAACGACTTTTTTCGGCACGGCGGGGGTGAAAATAAAAAAACTATTCAACCGAATGACTTGAAATTTGGATATGTTGTTCACAACATGTATGGCTATCGTCGGAACTAGAATTATAATTTTATTTTAATAATTTCCTATTGTTTACACTAAAAAACTAGTGAAAAAAACCCGATTTTACGAACTTTTTTTTTCAACGCCCGCCATTTTGTCAATTTTCAATTTTTTCGATTTGTTCTAGTTCCGACCATAACTGCACTCTTTCTGATTAAGAATGTCTTTGGATTTTTTGTTTCAGATGAGTAGAAGTCTCGAAATCACCTACGCGGTCCGGATCCGATTTTTCGAGAGGGTCATCTTTAGCGGCATTTTTATAATAATAAATATTGTTTTTAAAATGAAAAAAAATTTTTTTGTATGATTAATAAACGTAATAATAAGCTCGAAAAGTTAGAACATCGTTTTTTTAATTTTTAATAGCAAAAAAAAAATCGTAAAAATAGGTGTCATTTTCGTGCGCTAGACCACCGGGTCCCCTTAATTCTACACCTATCGAGACCTATGGTTTATCTCACGTTGATGCTTTACATGCATCTCAGTCTACAAACTCTGATGCCATGTTGGCACAAATTTTAAGCAAGCTTGAGAAATTAGATTTGACTGTGGCTAAAATTGATCGTGTTAGTGAACGTCAAGAATCAATTAATGAAGACTTTCGTGAATTACTCAGAAAGATTCCGGTAATCGAAAGCAATTTAAAGGAGCACGCGGCCCTTATCACTGGTCTCCAGAACGAAATCCGTGTGTTAAAACGTGAGAATGAGTCACTAAAATCATCTGCTGGATCTTTGCGTTCTGGCTCAAATAATTCGTGTGAACTCAAATTGACAGGTATTCCTTCAGATGCTGCGATTTCACCTTATGAGGCTGTCTCGCGTATTTTTGATTTCTTAGATATCTCGCATATGACACCGCATATTTTATCTGTTCGTGCGTTACCACGTAGTCAATCCTCTCAACAATCACAAACTGGTGGTACGTCGTCGCGTGCTTCTCTATCATACGTAGTCTCACTAACGACGGGTTCTGTCCGTAAGATTGTGCTTGACAAGAAGCGAGGCAATAATTTAATCACACGAGCTGATATTCTAGGTGACACTCATCCAGCCACGATGAACGCGAAGATTTACCTCAATGAAATGCTCTCTCCTGATACGCATAAGCTCTTTTTGGCAGCTAAGTCTAGGGCTAAGGAATTGGGTATACAGCAGGTATGGCCCATGCACGATACTGTTTATGCTCGCCGAGCTGATGGTGGTACGCGCTATGTAATTAAAGCACTCGGGGATCTCGATCAAGTTGCATGAGATTGTATTGTCGCTTCGGATGATAAAGACTCGTCTCACGGTTATGCTCATACTACGTCCAAACGATCCCAAGCGCATTCAGTGTTGAAAATTGCGCAATTTAACGCATGCTCGCTGCCTGCCCATATTGATTTTGTTCGGCATTACTTTGAGAATAATTTTTTCCATATTATTTCCATTTCCGAGACGTGGCTACATGCACATATCAAGGACGAGTTAGTCAATATTAAGGATTATTTTTTGATCAGTTTTGATGTTCGTTACGCGTTAGTATTTTGGAATGTTCCCCTCAAGCATTCTTTAATTCCCCAGAATTTCTTCTCTTTAGTGTAAATTGGCCTGGTTGTAATCCTGTCTTAATTGCCTCTGTTTATAGGCGTCCCAAGGGAGCCATGTTTAATGATTTTTCTAATTCTCTCAGTCATCACGCTCACTCGTTCAAGAGTATTGTGATTATGGGCGACCTAAATTGCAACCTGTTACTTAATAATTATGAGGCTAATTATCTGAGGAACTTCATCCACTCATCTGCTCTGTATCTGGTCGAATCGGGCCCTACTTTTCATACTGTTGGCTGTGACTCGCTGCTTGATGTGTTTATTGTTAGTAGTGAAGACTGCCTAGTACGATTTTCGAAATCTGATGTGCCGTTTATCAATGGACATGATTTATTAGAGCTTGATTTTCGCGTTGAGGCCCCCGTTCGCCTTTCGCGGGTGATTCAGCGTCGATCTAGGATTAATTTCAATGCTCAACTTTTTGTTAACTCGGTGCGATCTTATCTGCCTATTGCGAATGAGTTTAGAGTGCGTTGTGGTTCTACGGTTATGCTGTTAGATGATTGTGTAGGTGCTGTAAATTGTGCTCTTGATCGCGCTCTAGATACTCATGCACCGCTCTGCACTTTCGCTGTCTCCCGACCTCCTGCACCATGGTTTTCTGATGATTTTCGAAGGCGAATAAGGGAGAAAAATCTACTATACAAGAGAGCTAAAAGGTCTAATAGCTTGCTCGGGTTTGCTGAATACAGGAATTTTCGCGATAAATTATTATTTGACATTCGGAAGGCTAAACAAGATTATAACTACGCTCGACTCTCTATGTTATCTGACCCTGCGTCCTTGTGGCGTGAATTAGAGCGCTTGGGTTTAGTCAAGGCTAGGTTGAATTCACCTTTAAACTTTTTTGATAAGGATAGTCTTAACATATTCTATACATCTGTATCAACTTCTGAGGATTCGTATGATCGCGGCACTATTTTTCAAGAACTATCCCTAATTCCTCGTGGTAATCCCATCTTTTCTTTCTCTAGGATCGGTTCTGATGATATCTTGAAGCAAATCGAAGCTTTACCTGCTTCTTCGATGACGAAAGGGCCAGACGGCATTTCTGGTTTTGCGGTGTGTAATGCCCTACCATTTTTATTGAATTATCTCTTGTCTGTATTCAATTCGTCAATCGAGCTAGGTTACTTCCCGAAAGTGTGGAGGCGGGCGTTAATCAGACCTCTTCTGAAATGTAAAAATCCTTCTTCACCGTCGGATACTCGTCCGATTGCTAATTTATCTATCGTCTCAAAAATGTTAGAGCGCATCATTAAAGAACAACTGATTCGATTTCTAGAGCAGCACGAGTTATTAGATCGATTTCAATCAGCTTATAGGACGGGGTTCAGCACGCAATCAGCCCTCATCCGAGTCTGTGATGACATTAGGGGTGCTATGGACAAAGGATTGTTGACTATTCTTGTGCTGTTCGATTTTTCAAAAGCCTTTGATACTGTCCCCCATGCTATACTACTTGCTAAACTTAAAAGAATCGGATTAAATGATATTGCACTCGAATGGATGTATTTTTACCTGACGGGGCGATCGCAAGCTGTAATAGATAATTTCGGAATCTGTTCAAATTGGCTGGGCACTTCGATGGGTGTTCCTCAAGGATCTGTGTTAGGCCCTCTTTTATTCTCAATATTTATTAATGATATTGCTCACGATCTTAGGCACTGCAATCGTATGATTTTTGCTGATGATACGCAAATCTACTTGTCATGTGAGCCAGTTAATTTGCACGATGCGATTGGTAGGCTGCAGGATGACGTCAACGCGATTGTCAATTTCGCAGCTACAAACGGCCTAATGTTGAACAGTGCTAAATCCAAGGTAATGATTTTGGGATGTAGAGCTCGTATTCAGTGTATAGATCTTGAGAATTTGCCCAAGCTTGTTATTAATAATCGTCCCCTGCCTTATGTTTGTGAAGCTCGGAATTTAGGTGTGATTATGTCATCTGGTCTCACGTGGAATAGTCATGTATTGGACATAAGTCGCCGGGTATATGCCGCATTGCATAAGTTAAAATTCTATCGAAAATCCTCATCTTCTGAATTGCGTATAAAACTCATAGTGCAGCTTATTTTCCCGCTTATCGATTATTGTTGCCTGGTTTATCATAATCTCACTTGTGAATTAAATGTTAAACTGCAACGGCTAGTCAATATGTGTATCAGATTTATTTTTGATTTAAGAAGAGATGAGCATATTACGCCATATCGTTTAAGGTTGGGATGGTTATCTGTTGCTGATCGTCGCCTGTATTTTCAGGGAATTTTAATGCACAAGGTCGTTTATGAGAAGGCACCGACCTATATTCTAGAACAATTTGAGAGGATTGATCATAACCGTGCCAGGTCTCTGAGACCCCGAAATGATACCTTTGTCATACCGCATTACCGAACCACGGTTTTTCGTGACTCCTTCAGAGTTTCCTCTTGTTACTTATGGCATTCGCTACCTACTGATATCAGTTCGGTGACAAGTCTTGAAACGTTTAAATTGAAATTACACGCCTATTTGCTAGAACAGGAACGTTTGCGAGTACTTGAGCTTAATTAATTGGTGCGACTGTGTTCTTCGTGATGGATTGGTGCCCTTATGAAATTTTCTCCACTCGGTATCAGTATTGATTGTTCGTGGTGACTAGCCGTTACTTAATCTCTATTATTATATCCACTCATTACCACTACGCATTGTCAACTATACGTATTGTTATTATTATTATTACCGCTATCTATGTTATTGATCATTGCTTCTTTGGGTTAATGGCCTGCATTGTAAATTTGTTTTGTTTTTGGAACTAAGCGACGATTAACCTAAGATTGAATTGTTTGGTTACATACTGTCCTCTTTACTGGACTCTAATATTTTTCTTTCCACTTATATTTTGTTACTTCATTTATATAATTCTATTAATGAAATATTTTGTATTGCTTCTTGCCTAAAAGTAATTACTAAGGCAAAATAAACAATCATCATCATCATCATCATCTCTCTCTCTCTTTCTCTTCCCCCTCTCCCCGCTGAGGCCTACAGGTAGGGTGCGGGGAAGACCATGATCAGGGTGCGGGGCAAGGGGGGCGAGGTGTACAGTAGTATATAGCTATCCGACGTTCTGGATATAACCATCTCTCTCACACTCATCATACTTCCCCATTTACACATCTCTCTCTATCTCTTCCCCCTCTCCCCTCTAAGACCTACAGCTATGGTGCGGAGAGAGCTCGGTCAGGGTAAGGGGTAGGGGGCGAGGTGTATAGTAGTATAGCTACACGGCGTTCTAGATCAAGTTGGGGCGAGGGGTAAGCGGGGCGGGGGCTCCGCCCCCCCACCCCGCATACCCCTCGCCTCCACTTGGTCCAGAACCCGTGTAGCTATACTACTAATATCTTAAAAACTATACGATGAAGAGATTTCAAATTTCTCCAAAACATAAGAAAAATTATTTTCTTTTCATTTTATACAAAGAAGTATGTGGTCAACAGTGGAACTCAACTCTTCCTAACAACCCTAAAGTCGAGAGTTTTCAAATTCTTTTTTTCATACCCCAAGCCTGTTGGGTCTTTCCCGGAGTATGGAAATACGGAAGGAGAATAAAATAAAATGTTCTTCTCATCGAATCGAAAATCGTCTTTGCAATTGAATTTTAATTATAGAGGAAAGGCAGCTAATTTGGGATAACAATTAGTGGGTTATTTTGTATCCCAAATTAGCTTCCTTTCCTCTAATATTCTATTCTTATACCCGTTTTAGCTAATCCGTTGATACATCGCACAGAAGTTTCACTTCTACCGCGTGACTTTTTACGAACTAGTTTTTTTTTTCTAACATTTTCAAAATGGTATTCAAATTTAACCCATTAATGCGCAAAACGTCAATTGTGGACACGCAATTTCAGCTACACAGTTTTAATTGAGAAACCAAAGAAAAATTCTTCAAAATCTCATATAGGGGAATTTTCAAGAGTGCTCTTCCATAATCTGGCATTTATTTTGTAAAATAATATCAAGATCTTCATTATTTTTGCGTTTTTATGCAAAAAGTCGAGAATTTTTTACGTTCCTTTCCTTTTCAAATCGATTTCTGTCCTTGTTTCTGCACCCGAATAACCATATTATCGCTATCAAAGGTGTCCTTAGTATCTGATCTTTTCGAAACACTGATTATGAACCCTTTTTTTTCTCTTAGTTTGTCCAAGATGGCAGTTTTTGCAAAACAGCGTGATGTAAATTTTCATGGTTTATTTTCTCAAAAAGTATCGACTTAACGGTAAATTTTATGGAACAAAAAGTGTTTAGAACCGTTGAAAAAATACGTGTGAATTTGTTCAGAATTGATCTAGCTATTTTTGAACTTTTCAATTTTGACAATTTTTTGAAAAATTTCAAAAATTCTGAAAAAATTCACACGTATTCTTTGGACGATTCTAAACACTTTTCATTTCATAATTTTTTTCCGTTGAGTTGATACTTTTTCAGAAAAACAATTATGAACCTATTTAGTATGCGACGGACAAAAAGTTACAACGGATTAAAGGCATAACATAATCGTCACTCTGCCAATATATATAAATAATACAGCGTTGCCCAGTTCTCACCACTGGGAGGTGGACGATAAAGAGAACTTGTTTTTTTTCCTTCATTTCGTTTGCGAAGTCTGTTTTGATACTTCAACAGTTAATAGGTGCACGTAATAACACTAATCACGAAACTCTTTTGGGAAAATTTTTTTTTTTTTAATTCAAATTCACAAAAGTATTATAAAAACGTTCATGATTGAATCGCAGGACGCTATATATGTAGTGGCAGAGTGACGATTGTGTTATGCCTTCAATTCGTTGTAACTTTTTGTCCGTCGCATACTAAATAGGTTTATAATTTTTTTTCTCGGAAAGTATCAACTTGACTGAAAAATTTTATTGAACAAAAATGGTTTAGAATCGTTTAAAAAATACGTGTGAATTTTTTCAGAATTTTTGAAATTAAAAAAAAAATTGCCAAAATTAAAAAATTAAAAAATTGCTACAACAATTCTAAAAAAAATCACATGTATTCTTTAAACAATTCTCAACACTTTTTGTTCTATAAAATTTTTTCGTTAAGTCGATATTTTTTGAGGAAAAAAATTATTAAAATTGACATCATGCTGTTTTGCAAAAACCGCCATCTTGGAAAAACTGAGAGAGAAGAAAGGGTTCATAACCAGTGGTTTGAAAAGGTCAGATATTGAGGACACCTTTGATAGCGATAATATGGTTATTCGAGTGCCGAAACAAGGGCGAAAATCGATTTGAAAGGAACAAAAATGGTAACAATTCTTGACTTTTTGAATAAAAACGCAAAAATAATAAAGATCTTGATTTTATTTCACAAAATAAATGCCAGATTGTGAGAGCACCCTCGAAAACTCTCTATGTGAGATTTTGAAGAATTTTTCTTTGGTTCGTCAATTAAAACTGTGTGTCTTGAATTGCGTGTCCAAAATTGACGTTTTGCGCATTAATGGGTTAATGTGCTCAAATTTTTTCTGAAAAATGATTCTATCCCATCAACTGACCCAAATATTATCGTGAAGAAGGTTTTCAGATGGGTTGCTATAATACGGTTGCATTTTTGGAATTTCGGTCAGATCAGATGCTACGCGGAAAATTTCTGATGTTGGTATTTTCGGGTTCAGGATAATTGAATCTATCAACTGGATATTGTTTTGGCCGTATTGCAAGGAGACAAAAATTTTGGCTTTGAGCTCTCATACTATTAAGGTTCACTGAATAATTGGATCTCGTTTTCAAATTCGAATATTCATCAGACGAATGAATTTCGTTTGCACATATGAATATTTATTGAATAATTTTATTTATCAATATTTTGTAAACGAATAAACTTTATTTTCAGATTATCGATGTTTTGGAAATTGTTTCGAATTACTCAATACTTCATAACTCAACTATTGAAGGAATCGACGGTTTCGCACAAAAGTTTACGTCTTTTTATGATAAATTTGCAAAGCAGAACTATGATCCACTTGATCATCGGAAACCATTTTTTGATGAGGATTACGAACAATTCAAACAGAATGTGGTCACTACGGAACTCGAGCTGCGAAATTTTTTCGTCAAAACTATTTCAATCGTACCAAACGTTGTCACTGCATTGCGATTGATCTCAAGGTATTCTACCCTTATTCACAAAGAATATTGCGTTTTTTCAATACTGAAGTAGTAAGGTGTTTCTCAATTAGGTTATCCTTGAATTTGAACTCATATACCCCAGAATAATTCGAAATAAAGAGATAAAAAGTGCGCTGTAGGATTTTTGTCAACGTCAACAATTGCCCGTACTTTAGGTTATCTTTTTCTCCTATTTGAATTGCACACGTTTCTGAGGTGTCTGCACCTTTCTTCATTTCCCTGCAACTCATTATTCTAAGAAAATTCAGGATCACAATTATGAGTAGTATGGGCGCTTAGGGTGGTCCTTAACAGGGGTGTTTTCGAATTTCTTTGCTCCCACAGGCTCAAATGCTTCCAAATAAATAAGTGAAAATTCCCTGAAAATTTGAGCTCTTAATATTAACTCCAAGATAGTCCGCATTCCAACCTAAGTTTCTTATGGAAATAACATTGTAAAAAGTACAATAAAAATCCAATATTTTGAAAAAAAAAGTTCGATTCCGTCCATTTTTCGAAAAGTTGTGAGCTTTTAAAAAAAAAATCATCGAATTTTCGAAAAAAATATATCTCGTTAAGCAATCAAGGGAAAAATTTGAAAAAAATCAAGAAAGGCTCATTCAATACATAGAACATTATGAAAAAATTTGAGCCAATTTAAAAACTGTAAGGTTCTGAAGTGGCTGATTTGACGTGGGATGCCCCATATTCATTAGAGTGTTTAAAAAATGAGATGATTTTTTTTTTTTTTCATTTACCGTCCCTCAAAATTTCATATATGGTGAAAGAAAAAACCTCGCCAAAAGAAGGCCCTGTAGCTCAATTTTGAAAGGTAGCGTAAGCCATTTTTGTGTTTTTTTTCGCAATTTTATTTTAAAAAATGAAGTCTTCGTCGAAAATTAATAATATTAATCATTGCATGATTATTCTACAATATTTTGGTTTAATACCTAAGTATATGTCGATGTAGGAAGAAGTTTTTTCAATTGGATTCAATTGGAACCGTCGGAAAATTTCCGGACAAAGTTCAAAAAAGTTTCTTCATTCTTTTTCATGCTATTTTGCCGATTCTATAGAAAAATGAGTTGAATAAACGGCGTTTTGAAGGGGAGAAATGTCGATTTTATCTGCTTTTTTTTTTAAATGATTGCGATTTTTTTTACTGTTAGGACGTCATTTTGAAAACGACCGTTTTTCATAATTGTTTTACCCTTTTACAGATGGACCGCGTTTCCAGAAGATATTTTTTTTTTCCGAATTTCCCCGATCAGATTTTATTAAAAGTTGGTAGGGTTTTTTTTCAAGAAGTTATTTTGTTTGTCTTGAAAACAAAATCTAGAAATTCCTGCGTAACATGAAAATTATCACTTCCAGAAAGAAATCTCAATGAATTGAAAAGTTGCGTCGGAAATTGTTCTAGTCACTCGATTTTTTTCAGATTTTTTTTTGAAATTTTTTTTTCCGCTGGTTTTAGTCGACCCTTAGGTATATCAATTTCCGTAATTGGATTTACTTGTGTCTTGTCGAAGAAACCACCCATGGAACTCAACACTTTCCGGATTATGCGCGGCATCTTCTAAACGAGTCTTTCGAAAACATACGGCAGCGGTTCGTTCCATTCATTCTTTGACGAGACAAAAGTCCAAGTGGTAAATGAAGACATTAGTCTGCAAAAATTCAAAACCTTTCAAAATTGAAATATACATCTTTTTTGCCTCTTAATATTTCACCGCAACCCCAAGTTCGAAATAAGTATCGTCGGATAAAAAAATTCGAAAAAAAATGTGGAAAAATTACAAAATGTCTAAAATGAATAAATGAAACTTTTTTGTACTTAGCATTTTTGTCATGAAACCCATAGTTTTCCAATTATAGAAATTGATATACCTGAGGTTCGACTAAAACCGACGGAAAAAAAATTTTGAAACATAAATCTGAAAGAAATCGAGTGACTAGAACAATCACCAAAGCAACTTTTCACTCCTTTGAGATTTTTTTCTGGAAGTGATAGTTTTCATGTTACGCAGGAATTTCTAAATTTTGTCTTTTTACGCCAAAAACAAGATAGCTTTTAGAAAAAAAATCCTACCAACTTTTGATAAGAACAATATTGAAGTTTGAGCTCTGTTTAAAGATCTGATCGGAGAGATTAAAAAAAAAAAAATTCTTCTGGAAACGCGGTCTATCTGTAAAAGAGTAAAACAATGATGAAACACGGTCAGTAGTAGGTGGCGCACTATGGCCACCCCCACTCCTATCTCCACTCCTTTTCCCCCACAAGCCGGTCGTTGTGAGTCCGGTCGGCGTTGTGGGTGAGAGGTTGGCGGGTGTGCGGAGGGGGGAGGGTGGAGTGCGGCCGTAGTGCGCCACCTTTTTTTCTTTTTTTATATATTTCAGATCTTATTAATTTTTACAATATTGGTTATAATATGATGCATGATATACAGTAGATATTTTTAGTTTTTCGACCGTTTTTTTTCACGACGATGTCACTGGCCATGGAGCGGTGGTTTACGCTGCGTATTGCTCTGATGATCGGACGATACTTCAGCTAGGGTTGATAGAGATACCGTAATGTGAGAGAGGTTCGTGTACATATGATTGTGTTGAGATGGTTCATAAATGAGTTTTTCCTACATACCTGTTTATGATTATTCTTTAGCAGGTTTGAACTCCAGCTTGTTGAATTTCGTGTCGTGGTACAACATGATCAAGTTATTACTCGCGGCTGCTTCGCACATCTGCTCGTATAACTCGCTCGCGTCTTCGAAAGCTTTGACGAATCTAGCCGGTAGGTAGCATGTAAATGCGTTGTCTTGTTAAGGTACAAGCTCCTTTCTTTTTACTGGAGAGCAGTGGATTGGGAGTGGGGATCGATAACGATGAGTTTATAAAGACAAGAAAATAAATTTTTTTATTGTAGTTGAGAAGAAAAAGAAACAAAAGATATAATTTGATTATTAATAGGTTAACAATGGTTGTATGAGTATCTTAAAGCACGCGTGTTTTGTTTTCGGCTGCACGGTTATTTTTCTACTGACTAGTCTGCTCGCGTTTATCGCGACGCTGTCTCGGTAGGCCTCGTTCGGCTGATTTCGCCGTCGCTCGGGGACTTACGTTACTAGCGCAGAAAGCGCGACGACACTCCTTAACACTTCCGCCGTCTGAGTGTTTTATGCGCAGTCCGAGTTCTGAATATAGATTAATGAAGCGATTCTTTGGCAGGGGTTTAGTAAAAATGTCCGCCAACTGACGTTCGGTTGGAATGAAAATTACGTCGATTTCTCGATTCTCAACTTTCTCGCGTATATAATGATACTTTATATCGACGTGCTTCGTTCGTTTATGAAATTCGGGGTTACGGACGAGACGTATCGTGCTTTGATTATCTACGAATAACGTCGTTGGATTCTCGCGTCGTTGTCCTACACCGTTAAGCAGTGTGCGAATCCACACGGCCTCTCTTGCCGCGGTCGCTGCAGCGATGTATTCTGCTTCCGTTGTACTCAACGATACGAGTTTTTGTCGCTGTGACGACCACGTTACAATTCCCCCCGCGATGCAAAACGCGTACCCCGTCGTCGACCTACGCGTCGTGACATCGCTTGCAAAATCGGCGTCTGAATATCCCGTTAGCTCCATTTCCGATTCGCTCGCACGATACTCTATTCCTAACTCGATTGTTCCGACTAGATACGAGATAATACGTTTCACAGCGTTCCAATGGCTCTCGTTATGATTATTTAAGAACTTACTAACTGCGTTTACCGAGTACGCGAGGTCCGGACGAGTTACCACGGTGAGAAACATCAACGACCCGACTGCCTCGCGATACGGCACGATTTGTTTTTCATCATCACTTTCTGCCGGGTGCAACACGGTGTGAGGATCTGCTGGTATTGAAAGCCCTTTTGCATTACTCATACCGAACCGATCTATGATTTTTGTCGCGTACGCCGATTGGTGTATAAACATTGACTTATTTATTCGATCACGAATTATTTGTATTCCGACAAAAACACTGCAGTCGCCAATCGTAATCTCGAACGTTTCGCGTAGCGCAATGATTATACTCGAAACTGTTTCTTTTGATTTTGACGCGACGATCCCATCATCGACAAACAGTGCGAGGTAGACGTCATGTCCGTTATGAACCCCAAAGAAGACACATTTGTCTGCGTCTGTCCCTTCGAGATTGAAACGTCGCAGAAAGTCTACAAACTTCCGATTCCAGCAACGTGGAGCTTGCTTGAGCCCATAGAGTGACTTCCTTAGTAGACATACCACGTCACCTCGACGTCTCGCTTCGTTGTCATCGTGGAGTCCCACTGGAACCTCCATATTTATTTCCTCGTCCAGGGTACCATGTAGAAAAGCGGTTCGTACATCGAACTGTACAGTCTCAAGGTCCAATTGCGTAATGACCGCCAGAAGTACCCGGAGCGAGTCGTACCTCACCACCGGTGAGAAAGTTTCGGAGTAGTCTATGCCCTCTCTCTGCAGGAACCCTCTGGCACATAGGCGTGCCTTAAATCTCGTCACGTTGCCGCCTTCGTCGTGTAGGATCTTGAAGACCCATCTTGAATTGATAGTCCTCTTTCCTGGGACTCTTGGGACGATCTCCCACGTTCCGTTCTTCTCGAGGGACTCGAGTTCCTCGTCGATGGCTTCCGCCCATTGAGTAGCCTCTGTGCTCGACATAGCCTCTTCATATGTCGCAGGAATGTTATGCTCCACCAGGCACAGCGTATATCTTGCTGGTGGGTTTATTAGCGCACGATTGCGCAGCCTTCTCGGTTCTCCTTGATCCTGGCCCGGATCTTCTTCTTCCTCGTCATCACTTATTACAATGACATCATCTGCTGCCGCGTTCACGCCATCTTCGTTCTCGCAATCTGCTCCGTCCGCAGCAGCTTCGTTTCTGTTTGCCTCGTCCTCGTTCGGTAGTGGGAAGACGACCTCAATGTTCGTTTTAGACGACCCTTGATTCATGTTTTGTTCGTTGAAAACGACGTTTCTGGAAACAAAAATTTTCCGAGCCACGGGATCATACACTCTGTAATTTGTTGACTCACTTTCGTATCCCACCAACACGAGCTTCTTGGCTCGAGCGTCGAGTTTCGTTGTCCTCTGCTTAGGTACGTGTGCGTATGCATCTGATCCGAACACCTTTACGTGACTAAGATCCGGCCTCCTCCCAGTCCATTGCTCGTACGGTGTGCAACCCATTTGATTTCTTGATTCGCCGGTTCTGTTGAGCACGTAGACTGCAGTTGCCACTGCTTCCGCCCACAGATAAGCGGGCATATGCTTCGCCTGAAGCATCGTCCTTGCCGCTTCGACAATGGTCCTGTTGTCCCTTTCGGCTTTGCCATTTTGTTCTGGCGTATATGGCGCAGTCGTCTCGTGCGTGATTCCTCTGGTTCTCATGTACTCTCTCATCCTCGTATTGCAGAATTCTGTCCCGTTATCGGAGCGAAATGTCTGCATCGTTCGTCCGAACTTGTTGTTCAACAGTCGCTCGAAATCTACAAATCGATCATATACATCAGCTTTGTGTCGAATAAAGTACACGAACCTGAATCCCGTGGCTTCGTCCTTGAACAGGACATAGTAGCGCGCTCCACCTATTGATTCTGTTGACAACGGACCACACACGTCACTGTGTATGTTTTTTCCGGGCTTGCTCGACGTCTCTTTCTTTTGTTTTCGAAAAGGTAATTTGTGTGACTTGCCGAACTGACATGCTTCACAGAAGAAATCCGAGGCGTCCTTCAGTTTCACCCCTTCCACCAGGTCTTGACGAACCAGCTCGAGAAGTGCTCGCTTGTGAATGTGGCCGAGCCTCTCGTGCCACGTTTTCAGATCCATAGCTGCTACGTTCGCTTCACAATTCTTCTTTGGTCTTCGAAAAAACATACGACACAGCCCGTTTGCTTGTTTCAGTCCTGTTGCCTCGACTACGCCGTCACGTGACAGCTCGACACATTTTCCTTCGAATTTTACTCGAAAACCATTGTTCGTGCAAACGCCGACCGAGAATAAATTCCTCTTCACTCGAGGAACGAGTAAAACGTTATTTATAATGCCGTTCTCCCATTTTCCGTTTACAAGTTTCTCGATTCGAATGCTGCCGACTCCCTCTACCTCGCACTCGCCGTCGTCGCCGAGAACAACCTTCTCTCCCGTTACCGGCCGTAGATTTTCGATCCAGTCACGTCGTGGTGTCACGTGCCCCGAAGCCCCGCTGTCGGTAATCCAGACGTCTGACTTATCTGCGTTCTGTAAGTCACGGATCTGTTCGTCCGACAGTGTCTGCCGCTCCATGTCTGTTACCGACACCTCAGCGTTCTTCGTATTTGACGTGATCACGAACGCGCACCCGGCACCAGAAGTATCTTCGTCTCTTTTGTCGTCGCTGTTTCTTGGTTTTCTCGGTTTTTTGCACTTGTTCGCGTAGTGTCCTCTTTCACCGCAGTTCCAACACACTATGTTCTTTTTTTCTTTTGCGTTCCTTGGGTTCGCAGTTTTTGAGGTTACCGCCAATGCACTAGCTGACTCACTGTCTACCCCGAGATTTGACTCTTCCTCAATTAAGCGTTCCATTAGGTACGACACGTTTTGACGTGCGGGATCCACGTTCGCCCATGCAGTCTTGAACATCGCATATTTCGATGTCAGACTCGACATGATTTTCGCAATTATTGCCCGCTCTGTTTTCTCCTCTCCGAGGTCTTTGAGCTGACTAGCCATATTTCGAATCGTGCTCACGTGATGTACGACTGTGTCCGTCGACGCCATTTTGTATGCGAAGAAACGTTCTTCTAGTGTCCCGACGTTCGACGCGGATTTTTGTTCGTGCATCGCACTTAAGGTGTCCCACACATCTTTAGATGTATCACACACTAGCACGCATTCCACCTGTTCGTCCTCTATCGCTGCCGTGATTATCGCCGCTGCCTTCGCATCGTCCTGAAGCCACGTTCTCGTTCGACCCTCGTTCACGCCTTCCGCGTTTTCTGGTTTCGTCCTCGAACCATCGACAACGTCGAAAACTCCCTTGGCTTTCAACACATAACTGATGCGATATTTCCAGGCCTGGTAATTTGTTCCATTGAATCGTTTCACTGACGCCACTAACCCGTCTTCCGGCATCCTCGATCTTCCTTGTTCACTCTGTTGCACACTACAATAAACCCGATACCTCGGGAATTCTGTCCTCGATAATGTTCGCAAAGATCCGCGAAGTTCTTCGATATATTTGTCGCGACACCCGAACTCACGATGACCGTTGTGTTTCCCGATTCAAACTTTTCGTCACGTACTTCGTGTTTTGCTTGCACGCCGTAATGGCCGATTAGACCACGCTTCCACACCACGCTCTTTAGATACGCCGTTTTCCCGATCCACGTGCTGGGCCCATAACCTGTTAAGGTACAAGCTCCTTTCTTTTTACTGGAGAGCAGTGGATTGGGAGTGGGGATCGATAACGATGAGTTTATAAAGACAAGAAAATAAATTTTTTTATTGTAGTTGAGAAGAAAAAGAAACAAAAGATATAATTTGATTATTAATAGGTTAACAATGGTTGTATGAGTATCTTAAAGCACGCGTGTTTTGTTTTCGGCTGCACGGTTATTTTTCTACTGACTAGTCTGCTCGCGTTTATCGCGACGCTGTCTCGGTAGGCCTCGTTCGGCTGATTTCGCCGTCGCTCGGGGACTTACGTTACTAGCGCAGAAAGCGCGACGACACTCCTTAACATGTCTATGTCCACGGTAATACGTGTACCCCATGTCGTGTCGGTGGTTTGCATACCGGTGATGTAATAATCTTTGCCTTGCTCAAGATCGGCCAGTCTTTTGACAGGCAGGCGAACGGAGTCCAAAAGGCCGACTTGATTGATGCGTGCGAAATCCATTTTCCAGAGCGAGTTTTTTTAAATTTACCGTTAAAGAGCGGAGTTCTGATAGGTCGTGTATTCTTGTTTTAAACGTTGCAATATCGCGTAAAAAGATGTCTAACAAGGAAAGTCACCTTAGTGTACCCCCACAACCTGGGTCGAAAAAATTACATTTTGTAGTTCACATCAAAGTATAAACCCTCACAAAAAATTAGCGGCCCGCTCGCATATTTAAGGAGTGAATTTAATTCCTCAAAATCGGTAGTTTTCTCGTTTTTCGTTAATATCTCCGAAACTAAAATAGATACGGCAAAAGTTTAAATGGCAAATTTATTCATTTTTCAGTGTTCTGCAATAATATGTGTTCAGGAATGAGCAAAGCTACGTCGGTAGCGCGATTCAGCGGGAGAGGGGGGGGTGGCGCTCCGCCGTGGATGTCGCCACTTACCGGGCTACGAAAATTTCGGGAACAATTACCACGGGAGCGACGTGACGCGCGGCGCATGCGCGCGGCTCGTCGTCATCGATAATACTTATCGATTAATCAGTCTTGATCCGGTCGTAACGTGCTATAGAGCCCTTCGTGCCTTTCAAAATTCCCTTTTGCAAAAGTCAGCGCAAATAATCATTTATCGGGCCAAATATTGTATAGAATCAATTCGGGACGATCTGCACTTCATCGCGATATATTTTTCGGGACATTTAACACACGGATCTCTCTGATTATCTCGGGATTCATTATCAGGCGCTCACGAGCACGTTTCGGCTTTCTTTCGGCATCGTCGAACGCGTGTTCGACGACGACCGGGTCTACTCACACTTCTCATTCTCTCGGGTTATATTGTCGGGCCATTTATTCACCGCGGGAACATTATTCATTGTCTATTAATATTCATATTTTCTACGACAAATAAAATACATTGTTTTTTATCATTTTTAAACCCGCTCTCCTCGCATCATTTATTTCCCCCACCAACACCAGATCCTCACGCAACAATATGTAATCGTTAATTGTATAGCTTTTCATATTTATTTTATTTTCATAAAAAAACGTCTTTTTTTGTACATTTTTCTTTATTTTATCGTCGAAAAAGTTCTTATTTTACCTGAGAATAAAACAAGATTAGAAAATTTGTGAAATAGAAAATATTTAGTGTACCCAGGGATGTGTCCTACCCTTGTCTTAAAATACTGATGAATCATTTACTTTCAGTTTTGTTTTGTGCATCCATTAATTGTAGTATAAATGAATAACCATCAGATGATTTTTTCCATTCTCTATAAAACTTTATTTAATATACAAATATACATATATCTCCATATTATTTCCTAGAAGCCTTCAATTCATGTATTCTAGTTATTAAGATGTCTAGTACTCGTGACAAGTAAAATAGAAAACCCTCCCATGCACTTATCAGTTTTTTTACCTTCGTATTATGGAATGTATTCATTATACCAGCAGCAGCATTATACGACCAGCAGCACTCCCTTCGCTCGTGCCGCAAATGTCGGGGGCAGGCATCAATTTTTTTTTCATGCAATACATTCAATAACTTTTCTCCGTACTTTCGACCGGCTATAAAGAAAAATAGCATACACCACACGGGCAGAAGTTTGATAGCCTTAAACTGCGCGTCAAATGCCCTCGGTTTCGCCTCGGGCATTGTGACGCGCAGTGCAGGAATATCAAACTTTCTGCCCTTGTAGTATAATATACTATTTAATGGTATTGGCTAATTTCATTTCACTTTCATTCACCGGTGTTTCGGGCAAATTCATCATCATAAAATAAGACGACAAAATATGTATGACATTCACTGGATTGATGTGCATTTTTAAAAAAATTCGTAGTATTCAATACATACTTAACATTGCACACCTGTGATCAGAGAACTGTCTAAACAGGAACCACTTTCAAACTAACTGAAGTGTGACAATAATGAGATTATATAGAGCCTTATCTTTTACTGATATATCAGTGTTTAATACAATAGATAGGATATCATAGAAAAATAAAACGTATTTTAAGAAACCCACCTCATAGTTTGATGAAAACATGTTATCAGTTAAAATTTATTAGAATTTTTGCGTTTGAAAAAATTGACTCCTCTTAATGAGCACTTGAGCCGGAAAAAACCAATGTAGATTGATATGATTGAATTTTGAATCGGAATAATTAGGTTTAATATGGAAAAGTAGAGAAAAATGGACAAAAAAAGACGTTTATTTATGAAAATAAAATAAATACGAAAAGCTATACAATTAACGATTACATATTATTGCAGAGCACTGAAATATGAATAAATTTGCCATTTAAACTTTTGCCGTATCTATTTTAGTTTCGGAGATATCAACGAAAAACGAGAAAACCACCGATTTTGAGGAATTAATTTCACCCCTTAAATATGCGAGTGGGCCGCTAATTTTGCTTTTCATGCTTGCTTTTGATGCTTTTTTTACTTTGATGTGAACTACAAAATGTAATTTTTTCGACCCAGGTTGTGGGGGTACACTAAGGTGACTTTCCTTGTAAGCGTACTTTTAATTCGTGTCGTTTACTTCGGCGGTGTTTCGGGAGTACTGTCTGAGCATCAGAGAGTTCGGATGGTTTAAACCCTCTGGTTGCTAGAGTCATATCCCCGCTCCTAATGCAGAAAAGAGCTGACAACAAACTTTTGATGCAGTAACTCCCACCACTGTCAAAGGATGTCACCTCGGCAGAGCTCTTTTCCCAAAGAGCTGACAACAATCTTTTGATGCAGTATCTCCCACCACTGTCACAGGGTGTCACCTTGACAGAGGTCTTTTCCCTCTTTCCGATGTTCCGCCGTTAATAAGCTAACATTCCAAGACGTGGTGGTTCTGTACTCCCACAAGGAGCTGGAACGATCGTTATGAGAAAGCCATTTTTTTATTCTCACAGCGTTATTGAGAGCACACTTGAGTGAGGCATTTTTATGTAGTAAGCCGTGGAATATGCAAAAAGTGCTGCTCTCGGGGAGATTACGAGACGGTGGTTCCTCGTTCTCCTCTAGATTTATAACGAAGCAGTCTGTTAGCTGTGTCAAATAGGCTGTTGCGTTAGTACCTCTTGTAAACAGGCGATCGGCTTGTACAGCAATTTGTTTTAAAGTAGCTTCGGCCGTTCGTAAAGGCGTTTCACCCTCGGCCCACTCTATGCCGTGATGATTGCATTTTAAGGGGACCGTATGGTCTAGAGCACGAAAATTTCACCTATTTTCACGATTTTTTTTTTGCCATAAAAAATTTAAAAATCGATGTTTTAACTTTTCGGGTTTATTACTACCTTTATTAAGTATACAAAAAAATTTTTTTTTAATTTTAAAAACAGTGTTTATTATCATATAATTGGCATTGAAGACGACCCTCTCGAAAAATCCGACCCGGACGGTGAAGATTGATCCGAGACTTCTACTCATCTGAAACACAAAATTCAAGAAGATTCTTAATCAGAAAGAGTGCAGTTATGGTCGGGACTAGAACAAATCGAAAAAATTAAAAATTGACAAAATGGCGCGCTTTTGAAAAAAAATTCGTAAAATCGGGTTTTTTTTTCACTAGTTTTTTAGTATAAACAATAAGAAATTATTTAAATAAAATTATGATTGTAGTTCCGACGATAGCCATACATGTTGTGAACAACATATCCAAATTTCAAGTGATTCGGTTGAATAGTTTTTTTGTTTTCACCTGCGCAGTGCCGAAAAAAGTCGTTTCGAGATAAATGAGTTTAAAGTTTGAGGTACAGATATTTTCAAAAATTGAGCAAATTTTGAATACTTACAGTTAATCCGCGATTCCGGCACCATATAGGATTCCTTCGGAACGTTCATAATTCAAGATTTCCTCACTCCTTTCATTTCTTCGAGCTGTCCGAGCCTCTTTGGAGTTGTCCGTGCTCCTACGGTTGGCGCTCGATACTCGCAGCTCGTCTCGGTTTTGCGCTAGTTGCTCCGCTTGTGGCCCGATTGTTATGCCCATGGTCTCCATTATTTTCAATAGGGATGCAAATCCTTCATTGAATATGCAAGCGGAAATGTGAGTGGCAATATCAATGATTTTTTTCCGGCAAACAGATGTTTCGGCGCAAGGTGCCACACGCAAGCATTGAAACTTTCGTTATTGTTCTGCGTATTACTGCCAATACACCTTTCCAATAAAGTCTCTGCTGTCAATTCTTCATAAATTGGTTTTAATATCTCTTGTGCTTCATCGCACAAAGCAGGTGGGTGCTCGTAGGTGTCTAAAGTACCTGCAGCCTCACTTTGACGCCACTTGCACCACGATTCGGAACCTGGAGGACAGTACGAGTGTTG
>JBBLXU010003615.1:0-54151 GCA_037893425.1 Campoplex nolae | reverse complement strand
CAAAAAAACTTACGTTTTATTGAGATGTAATATAGCCATATATAGGGGTAGTTCACCCCCTCAACTTGATTTGCAAGAAAAACGAAAAAATCCGTATTTACTATTTTTTAGCCCTCTTCAAAGTGCAATTGAATCCATCGAGATAGGTGCAATAGTTTTTTTGTTACAACGATTTTGTGAATTTCAACCCCTATAACTTTTTTTCTATGCAACCCCCCGATATGAAACCAGTTGCATTTTTCATCGTTTATCATTAAGTAAATTATCTATTTGGGTGCATTCGATTATCTCGAGTGAAAATAGGTGTAACCTGAAAACTACCCCTCGGAGGTCTCAACTTTGAGGGATAATTTCACCCCCTAGAAACGTTTTTCCGCCGATAAAAAAAAAATACGTGTCTCTTAGATTTTGATGTAGAATAACATTTAAATTTCATCCAAATCGAAGGGGGTCAGCGGAAAGACTTTCCTTGTCAGCAAATACGCCACGAATCATGCTGATTTCGGGCTCAATCGAAAGGGAATTTCCTGATTGTTCTCCAGTTCAATTTGCCAGGCATCAAATGACTCCTGACCTTCGTAATTGAACGAAATGACAAGCCAAATTTACCCCCACCATCGCGAATCGTTTTATTCAGAGAAAGTATAGTCTTGGCGAGCCTCGGGCCAGCAGACGACAGAGCTGTCAATGTACTTGTCCCGAGACTCTACCGAGTCTCTTGATGGAAGGCAAACGAACTCGTACATTCGATCTTCGAATAGAAATCTTAGGTATTTACGGCTTCCTGTATGCATAGGCACCATGCATCCTCATGCATGCATAGGCATGCAAAATACGCGTCTTGTAAATCGATATTACACATGAAATTATTTCGTGAGATTAGCTTTGTCGCGGTTCGAACATCCTCCATCTTAAAATGCTCCGTTGAAATAAATGCATTAAGTTTGTTCAAATTGAGAACGAATCTCATCGAACCGTTTGATTTTGGGACGAGAAAATATGGGGATATAAACTGATTTTTGCAAGGGATGCACGGTCGTACAGCGCTTATCGCCAGTAATTTTTGTATTGCCAGCTTCATTTGCGGGCCATCGTATGGTGGAATTGTCGGCAATCCCACCTGATAGGGCGAAGTGTCGAATTCAATTTTGTATCCCTCAACGCAATCCAATACAAAACGATCGCTTGTAATTTTTTCCCATTTTTTCACGAAATGGCGCAGACGACCCGCCGTTCGATTTACCTCTAATATCTCTTCGTGCCTCCTCTGGGAGGGCCCGACGTGCGATTCTGACTCCGATACCGATGACGATCGCGATCATTGTCCCTCTGTGTCGACGGTTTCTGTAGGAATCGAACGAGTTTGCGCGTTCCTCCCTGATTAAAGCTCGTCTGGAATCCTCCTCTGTTGGCTTTGGTAGACGGGCCTTTCCAGTTTCCCGAACTAGTTCCGTGCTGCGACTTCTGAGTCGTCGTCGGCTGCGACTTAACCCTTTGAAGCATGGTGGTAACCCACGTTACCACCTCGATTTTTTTGAAATTTTCCCATTTATTCACATTTTAACGTATTCATATCCGGTTTTTTTTCATCTTTTAGTTACTATAGTGATGAAAGAACATAAAAATACTGTTAAATTGGCACAATTGTTTTTAATATAATATTTGTAAATAAACAAACTCAAAAAAACGACGTTTTTTTAGGAAAAATTCATTTTCCAAGAATCTATTTAAGGTAATAGTTTGAAAATTGGAAAGATGGGGTTTTTGGGGTCGCTGATTACAAATCTGCACTCAAAATTTGGAAATTCAAGATGGCGGATCCAATATGGCGGACCGAAATCACAAAAAATCGTTTGATGAAAGCGAAAGTTGGTACTCGGGGGTTTTCGGGGTCGCTGATTACAAATCTGCACTCAAAATTTGGAAATTCAAGATGGCGGATCCAATATGGCGGACCGAAAATACAAAAAATCGTTTGATGAAAGCGAAAGTTGACACTCGGAGGTTTTCGGGGTCACTGATTACAGATCTGCACTCAAAATTTGGAAATTCAAGATGGCGAATCTAGTATGATGAGAGCGACTAGCTGAAATTATTGTAATGCAAACATTTTACTAAGTTTATTTGCAAAAATCTGTGTATGAGAGCTCTCTGTACTCTCCGATTACACAAATTGTTTTTTTTTCAATTTGGCAGTCATCCGAATCTCACAGCAAATATTTTTGTGAGACATCATTTATGTACATTTACGTTTGTCGTATCATTCACATCTTCATCTATTTACAAGCATTACTATGCATCAGAGTATTTTTTAGATTTTTCATGCAAGTGCAGAGTACATTCTTGAACATCATAAAAGTGAAACCTTAGTATCAATCCGTGTCACGTGCCCGCGAGCGATCTGCACCAGTTTGGGTATGAGCAAGGTGCATCTTAGAACACTGAAATAAAGTTATTGTCAATCATTGTAAATTTTTGACAATACTCATTGAATTCGAATTCTAAAACCTACATTTACAGATGAAAGGTCTTCTTCCAACTCGTACATCAATTCATCATTCCTTTAGAATCTAATAATATACTGATTTTGTGTAGAGTTGTTTCAGACCTGGTATAAATTGTAAAATCTACCCCGTGGGTGAATCATGTTATGCACTTGAGTAACTTCTTATGTAGGATAAATCCTTTGTCAAACGAGCACCAGATTGCTTTTTTTTCTTTTGAAAAACTGAAAGTTTTGGAGTCCACTCTAAGGTTTTTGCGGAAGTCAAGAACATGGGTAGGAGAAGCAGAAGAAGAGTTGAATTAGTCAACATCCCGAGTGATTCGGAATCCGTTGATAGGCTTGGCGAATCTGAAAATGAAGAAGACAACCTTGGTCAAAAGATACCCACAGATCAACCTCTTCTTCCAGTAACTAATAGTTATTCAGATGATCAGACATCAGATGAAGAAGTACATTGAATCATCTCAAGGAGATGAAGAATGGAAATCGATTAGTAGACCGAGATCAGATATTCCATTCACGAAAAATTTTGGGCCGAATATTGCTGAAAATATTGCTGATTCTCCATCAAATATCTTCTTACACTTGTTTTCTGATCATCTCCTCGATCTTATTAGAGAACAGACGAACCTGTATGTTACTCAGAAACGATCTAATCAGAGTCCTATTACAAAGGATGAGCTAGAGACATTTTTGGGAATCAATATACTTATGGGCGTGAAAAAATTACCTTCTTACCGCGACTATTGGAGCAATAATCCTCAATTACATGATCATCACATATCTTCTTTGATGACAGTTAATCGTTTCGGATTCATCTTGTCTCATCTATATATATTGTGACCACAATTTTTCTTATATCAATTAGATTTTTATTTCCCGATGTCACAAAAATCTCTCTTTCTCTCTTACGTCGATTTATTTGATGTGTAATTTCCCGTGGGCGCCAGTCGCGAAGCGACTCGACGAAGAGAGAGAGAAAGATAGATGACCGGCTTATTCAGCGGGAAGGGCGGGGCGTCGGAAGAATGACGGTTAATTCACTACACTTTAAATTAGTAATATTAATATTATTATTGGCGGAAAGAACAAAAATAAGTCAGGTTACAATATCCAATTATATTCGAAACAATATTGATTTTATTCAATTATTAATTTTACCGGAAAATTTGTAAATCGATCCGAGAAACGGGAAAAAATCACGAACTCGATTTCATTACGTTCTCACTCTCACACTTGACCGGGAACCTACACACTCTATAACCTATTCCGAGCTCGTTTAGTCGTCTGTTCCGGATCTACTCGTGAGCAGAGACTTATTTAATATTTCAGGAATATTTATGATGATAATTAATCTTACGGGATGTTTTAGAAAAAAATTACCGAGCCCCCGATATTCGGTTACTCGGCCGAGCTAACACCCGTGGCACGCGTTCGCACTCCCGGTCCACTCACTCTTTCTCACTCACACTCTCTCAATCGTTCCCGACTTTTTCCCGCAATTTTATCACGAATAATTATTAATTCTACTATTTTAGATTTTCGCGTACGGCCACGTCACATAATTTTTCTGTGAATTTATTACATTTATTTTCTTTCTTTAAACAACTCGCTTCGCAAGATCGGAACGCGGGTAGAAAAATTAATAAACGGCTATTATCGACACGTGGCGGAGCCGTCGCCGCGACCGCGTTTTTCTCAAGTTTATTTAATCGGGATCAACGTTTGCTAACCTTCCCGTATTCAAGAGAATCAAAAATTTATCAAGAACGATATAATTTCCGGGAGAGAATAACGATTCGAAAACGAGAATCCACCGAACGAACAGGACAATGAAAAGAACAAGAACTCACGGTCTCTTTCCTCCCTCGTGATCGCACGTCTCACCCGCTCGATACTTCACGAAAATCTGACGAAATCGAAGACTCTCTGCGAGCCGCTGTACTCTCCCTCCCCCTTCTCTACTAATTCTCACTGATTCCCGAATATTCTTGACAGGTCCGTCACAATGGAAAATTAATTCGAGCGTTAGACGGGGCCCCGACCGATTTTTAATTATCGGGAAAAAATGTTACTGACATAGTTAAATGTTCTACGTTTTCCCCTGGCTCTATTCTTACAACTTTCTTTTATTGCGACGGACTTTTTCTGTATTTTATCATCATGACGAGAATAAATATTGTTTTTCGACGTTTGGTTTTGACGGGAGAGTTTAGCGATCACTACCGCCCTGAGTTCGCAAGGAAAGAACGCTCTCGTTATTAACAGTGTGAATTTTCGTTGTCGGAGCATCTTTGGAGATTCCTTGTTTGAATTTGTCGTCCGTTGTTAATTTCAATCGGGATCTTTCGTTCGGATTTTCGTTCTTGGACGATGAGATACGGAAACGGTCGAATGTATGAGCCTCGCTCGAAATACATTGTTGGTTCGACGATGTTGACCTTCCTCCAGTCTCTCCTTCATTCTTCCCCCTCGAATCGAATTCCCCTTTCCCGAAATTCTCGTAATTGGCTCTCATGGAAAATAAGAATGAGTTCGCGTAACGCCAAATTAATTTTAAATATTTAAATTTTCTATTAGACAGCTTTGCGAGGTTGTTGCGTGGCCGAAGCATCGAGCTAGAGAGACGGGAGAGGATTTTTATCGGCCTCTAATTTTATTATCGTTTGTGACGAGTTGTTTGAAATATACAAACGTCACAACTCCCCCCTTCCAGACATTGGCCGACCCGGTCAATGGACTCCTGCAATCTCCCGTAAATATGCAATAGAAAAAGAAAAAAAAACTTGATTGTAGTGTCGCGGCCACGTTTTCCTCTCGCAAAGCCTTCCATATCAAAAATGAGTTATAACCAATTTGGACAGCAATCAATCTTCCTTCTTCCCGCTCAATTGGACAACGACCTCAATGACAACGATTACGAGACACACACCCCAAACCATGACCATAGGAAGTGGGGAAAAGGAAAAGACGATACAGCTTCAGTTCGTAGTCTGACATTATTATTCTTCTCTCTTTTTTTTTTCATAAACGTTCGTTCAGAACGGACTTGACTATTTTTCGTCAAAACACAAAAAAACAAAAACATAACAAACACAAAGAAAGATAACATATACTTTTTTTTCTTTTAGAACCATGGGTTCTATCTCGCATGAGGAGAGGAGAAGAAATAATTATATAAAAAAAAATAAATAAGCTTGCCTTGGATTACGCTATCAATACTTAATTAATCGAGGAACTCAATAATAAAAAAAAAAAAAAAAACATTAGAAAGAGGCAAATGTAGTAGGAATAGGAAAACTTTCGACGAGCTCCTGAGCTATTTATAGCAACGGGTTGGAGCCAGAGGCCCTCCCTCTGCCAACCATTTCGGCCTGCAGTGGATGCACGTGCGCATAGTGACCTTGGGTTTTCCGCACCCAAAGCAATATATTCTGCCAGTTTTTGGTTGAGGACAAGAAGGGCGATTGTGCCCTCGGATTCCGCAGTTCCAACAAGCACAGGGATCCCACTGTTCCTCCTGTTTCCAGGGTAGTCCCAGCCCAATCATCGAGAGAAGCTTCCTCCTCTGCGTTAACAGGCTTTTTCTCGGGAATAGCTCTCTCTAACGCTTCCTGTATCACCGACTCCCCTGCCTTTGGTGGTAAAGGTTCTTCCAATCCTACAACCGGTTCTAGAATCGGCTCGGGTTCCTGTTCTAGAATCGGCTCGGGTTCCTGTTCTAGAATCGGCTCGGGTTCCTGTTCTAGAATCCCGTTTCCCGTTTCTCCCGTTTGAATATCTTCTGGACCTTGGTCCGACAGGTAATCGTTTTCCGGAGCACCTCTTCTTGCTGTTTCTAACTGCCACTGAAGGGCACGCTCCCGCGTCTCTTCTTCCCATACAATGCGACTCCACATCCACTTAACGACCTTTGATTCCTCTGGAAGATCATTTTCCCATTTCTCGGACAGCGCCCTGTTCGTCCACTTCCGGTATTCCGCCAGCATCTCGTGTACCAACATCCGGGATAGACTAGCGTCGTTCCTCCCGTACTTCTCTAATACTCCCGAGAGTATGGCTCCCAGCATGTCGGCGGCTTTCGACGCGTCGCTCATTCTCTGCATCTATATAATTAATACAATCGGGACCGTAATATCTTTTTAAGTCTTCAACGGATATTTTTGGGACTATTTCCCCCTCGGCATCTATCAACTCTACTACCACTGGCGAAATTACTCTATTAACTTTATACGGACCCTGATAACGGGGAGCAAGTTTAGCTGAAATGTGTTGAGCGGACGAAGACAAAATACGCTGCCGTCTTAGTACTACATCCCCTACCTTGAAGGAAATTATATGGCGGTGTTTATTATATTGTTTGGCTTGTTTCTGGTATGCCTCTTCCAAATTATACTGGACACGTTCTCTTAATGCATCCAAACCTTGCATGTGTTCTGACCATTGGTCAACAGGAAGAGGAAGAATCTCTTCTAGCACACCACTTGTTCGACGGTAAAAATTATGCGGCCTGGGAATTCGGCCAAAATTCAGGTATGCGGGACTACAACCGATAGCGGAGTGGTAAGCGGTGTTATAAGCAAACCTAAATTCCGCTAGATGTTCATCCCACGTCCGGTGATCTTCATTTAAAAATGAGACGATCATAGTTTTAAGGACACGATTAACTCTTTCTACGGGATTGGCTTGCGGATGGTATGGAGGAGTCGTGGTGTGGAAAACCCCATTTTCCTCCGCCCAAGCTTGAAGGTTACGATTTACGAATTCCGTACCATTATCTGTCAGGATAACTTCGGGCGTTCCAGATCGGGACAAAACAAGCTCATTGAGCTTCTCTTGTATTGCTTTCCCCGTTGCTTTTCGCAGAGCACAACATTCCACCCACTTGGTAAAAAGATCCTGAATTACCAAAACGTACGCAAATCCCGACTTACTCGGTGGAAAGGGTCCCATTATATCAGCCGCTACCACTAACCACGGTCCCTCTATTACTCTCCTGCCTAGCAGGCCGTTTGGTGGAGCTTGTACGACCTTCACACGTTGACACGTATCGCATCTTCTTACATATCGTGCTACATCTTTAAACAAACCTGGCCAAAAATAGGAGGTAACCACCCTTTGAAACGTCTTTTCAACTCCTAAGTGACCTGATTGCGGTACATCCTGACACTCATGGAGAATTTGTGTTCGCTCCTGTCGTGGAACAACCAACTTCCACTCCCGTTCCCCCTCGTCTTCCGATATCGAGCGAGTCACCCGACGTCGCACATATAATTGATCCTCTACGATTTTCCAATCGGGATTGCGGGCCGGATTTGCATGAATCTCTAACCACCACCTCGAATACCATTTATCAGCAGCGAACGGCAGCTGAGGACCGATTTCAGGAGGATTGTCAACGTCTAATAGCGGTAAAACCATTTCGGGAAATTCATCCTCCAATGTTTTAACCGAGGTGTTAGGCTTTTCTGACTCGTACATACGAGACAAGGCATCCGGGACATGATGAAGCGCCCCTTTCCGATGTTGAACTTCAAAGTTATACTGCATCATCTGCAGTGCCCATCTTGCGAGTCTCCCTTGTGGATCTTTCAAGGACTTCAGCCACCTTAAACTGTTGTGATCAGTGATTACTACAAAAGAATACCCTTCGAGATAGCCCCGAAATTTCCGAATTGACCACAAGATAGCTAAACATTCCCGCTCTGTAACTGTATAATTACGCTCCGCGTCTGATAGAGTACGACTGGCATATGCTATAGGGTGTTCTACATCTTCGTCTTTTTGAGTTAACACTGCACCGATTCCAAACGAGCTTGCATCCGTTTGTAATGTGAATAGCTTTGAGAAATCGAGACGAGCTAGCGTCGGGGGTTCCACTAAGGCTTTCTTAAGAAGATCTAGAGCCTCCTGTTGTTCTACTCCCCATTTCCAGGAATATTTCTTTTTCAAAAGGCGTGTAAGAGGTTCGGCTACCGTTGCAAAAGCAGGAATAAAACGTCGATACCATGACGTCATACCGAGGAATCTTCTAAGCTGAGATACGTTAATTGGTACGGGGAAATCAAGGATCGGCTCGGTCTTAGCCGGGTCGACCTGTAATCCTTTACGATTAATGACAAATCCTAAATACTTAACCTCAGAACAACAAAATTCACACTTTTCAGGATTAATGAGCAAGCCTGCCTTTCTAATTTGGTCTAGAACCTTCTTAAGCCATGGAAGGTGATCCTCAAAGGTCTCGGTTAAGATGATAATATCATCGAGATACGCAAACGCATGTGGCTCCATTTCAGGGCCAATTAGTTTGTCTAAAAGCCGTTGGAAAGTAGCTGGGGCGTTAGTGAGACCATATGGCATTCGTTTAAATTGAAACAACCCTCTGCCTGGAACTGTAAAAGCTGTGATTTCTCGAGATGATTGTTCAAGCGGAATCTGATGAAACGCTTGACTAAGATCGATAGTTGAAATATACTTTGCCAACCTCAGTTTATCCAAAATATCGTCCATGTGTGGAAGAGGATAAGCATCCTTTTTTGTTACGTCGTTGACGCGTCGAAAATCGAGACAAAAACGATAGGTATTATTTGGTTTCTTGACCATGACAATGGGAGTACTCCAATCACTATTCGAAATCTCGATAACATCCGCTGCAAGCATGCGATCTACTTCCTCATAGATCGCTTTCCTTACAATCGGCGTCACGGGATAATATCGCTGTTTAATAGGTGCATTTGTTCCCACGTCGATCTTATGCTCAACTAAAGAGGTCTTCCCTGGGACTTGCGTCATTAAGGGGATCTCAATGGACAAGAATTCGTTCAATTGACTCGCCTCATCAATCGACAAGTCCAAAAGTGCCGTACAAACATCTAAACTGTTCGATATTTCCGCAGGATCAAATTGATATTCCATCTCGGGATGCCCTGTAAAATTCCAGGTACGTCGACGATGATCTACGACTAAACCAAGACAATCTAGCGAATCTAAGCCCAGAAGTAAAGGAACTGGGAGATTTGGGAACACTCTCGCCACAATTTCACAACTTTGACTCTTGATGGATATTGGAAAGATTACTTCCTCATTACAGATGATTTGTTCACCGTTAGCGATCGTACTCGGTCGTTCTGGTACTTTCGTGCGGATAAAACCCAACTTGGCAACTAACAAAACCCCTTCAGGACCAACGTAAGTGCATGTTGACCCGCTATCCACCACAGCTGGGAAGGTACGACCTCGTATTTCCACTTGAATCACTAACACAGATCTTGAATGATCGCTCAGCGACGAGCTGCAAAAATCTTGAATCGGCCTACGATTTGAGAAGCAAAAGAAGAGCAGGGCCAGTTGTGAACGTATAGGAGTCGTGATGGCCCTCAATTTCGACTCCTCTTTGCGTTTCCCGGACAATTATGTTCATTACGTGTTGTTACTCCTGGTTTTCCACAATGGTAACAATGTATCGATCGGGGTTCGGTACAACCATGAGCCAAATGTCCTGGCTTCTGACAATTCCAGCAAGTCCGAACTAAGCCAGCTTCTCTCGAAATTTGTGTTCCGGGAAGAGAACGAGACGCTCCTTCTTTCGAAGGGGTCGATTTTGTGGTAGGATAATTATTTCGATTTGATTGACGCTGGGCTGGAGTAGGTGTGAGTGCCTGAGGAGACGGAAAATGTCGACCGATTACCCCTCCCGAATTTGGCAACACAGCAAAGTTAACACTTTTCCTCTTCGCTTCCGTATGCGGTGGTTTATAAGCTAGATCGGGAAACACGAATTTCTCTGGTGGAATAGGAGTTATATCTTCGGTATCATAACTGCGTTCTAATTCTACCGCGGTTTCCTCTAGTTCGTCCATAGTTGTTAAATTTTTACGAAGTATCAAAACTCTCAACCTCGACTGGAGATTATGGTGCGCATAACTTACTCTGGTGGAATAGGAGTTATATCTTCGGTATCATAACTGCGTTCTAATTCTACCGCGGTTTCCTCTAGTTCGTCCATAGTTGTTAAATTTTTACGAAGTATCAAAACTCTCAACCTCGACTGGAGATTATGGTGCGCATAACTTACTCGCTCTTGTTCCCCCATCGGCGGCTCTACTCTATCAAACATCGTGCGCATACACGTTAAATAATTTGCAACAGACTCATATTCCCCTTGACGGCGGCGCGTTATTTGATCCCTCAAAGTAAATTGAAAGTTTGGATCTCCGAAACGAGTACGAAGAGCTTTGACACATTCAGCCCAAGATCCCCACAAACATCTCTTATTCCGGAACCAATGAATAGCAAACCCTTCTAAAAATGTTGGGAGACAATTCAATAAATCGCGATCCGAAACGGTGACCATTGCACGACGTTCTTCAATTTGGATTAAAAAAGTCTCTATATCTTCTCCCGCTAACCCCGAGAATTTCAAATTCCATTTTCTCATGGTATCATAAGCAGACCGGGATGAAATCGACCCATCTTGTGGAGGAATGACAGTCTCTACCGGTGTAGACCGGTGGACGATATTATTCCCATTTACGGGAGGAAAGGACTCGGCCCATAATCCGGCATCCCGATTTGGATCACGTGATACTGCCCCTTGGTGTGAAAATCCACAAGACATAGTGGTGTTAGTAGCCTGAGTTGTATGTGAAGACGTTGATATTGCGTTCACGTATTGACTCGCAGAGATATTACCTATTATCAATGGACGTGAGGAGATGCTGGGCCCTCCTTCAGTCCCCACTCCCGAATCTCTCACCGCATCGACCACTTCCTCCACCGGCATCGGAATTACAACGGAATTATTCGCGGGATTCGATTCGGCAATTGTGCTCAAAGGAGGATAAACAAAACTGACTCGATAATGTGAAGTTGTAACAGGGTCTTCCAAACTACGACTCGATCTACCTGTAACCGTTGAACGTACTCTAGAGTCCATAGCCAGATCTAATTCGTTACGAGCACGCCATTGAGTAAATCCGGTTTCATCATATTCGGGACTAAACGGTCGCCGAATAACGTAACGCAACCGATCCAAAATTTCTTGTCGGCTACCCTCTGTAAAAGCATTTCGACGAGCAAGCTCAGCGCGAATATCCCCGTCTGACAATTCATCCAAAGACCGCACCGAATAAATTCCTTCCCGTTGAGCCATTTTCTTAAAAAAAATTCTTTCAATCACGGTGCTCAAATTCCAAATCAAAAGGGAAACACTAAGGATACTAATAAGAAAAGTATAATAAAGAAGAAATTAGATTTTCATCGCCAGTGGTTGTAGAGTGAGATACTCCGATACTACATATTCGTAATACCGTGGTACGTATTTCTTTTTATTTTTTTTTTTATATTTTTTTTTCTTTATTTACCACAAAAAAAAATTTAAGGAAAATCAAGTTCTATAATGACAGTTACTATAAAAGCAATGAGATTCTAGGCAGCAATTACTCGCGCCACAAGAATCTGCTCTTAAATACGCTTACGATTTCTCCGCAATTATTTTTCTACTTATCATTTTATTATTTTATGATCTTATGGCCATAAATACTATTCTTAATTAATTTTATTTATACAACTATTTAATATCCCAATTTATAATTATTCCGGAAATATTTCTTATTACCAAAAGCGCTTTAATTTTTGTCCGACGTCCCCATTTTCCAAATGACGTTCTCAAAAAAAAATTAATTTAACCAATTCCCCAAAATAACAATTATTCGCTAAGTTAATTTAATTTTTCCCGGTTTAATTTACATGATAAACTTCAACCATTTCTCATTATTTTTGCATTATCAACTGATCTAACCTGAATGCCGAATTAACTGTCGTAAAATATTCACTCAAAACAATTTATATATTTTTTTTTTTTTTCAATTTTACTAGATTTTCAACATTTTCCTCCAGAAGGAAAAAAAAAATTAATCGGGAAAATCGGGGAAATTGACCCAAGGGGGAAGATCCTCCCGTACAGCCATTTTTTTTTTTCTTATTTATTTTGAATGGAAATTGAATAAATGTAATATTTTCCCTTTCTTACTATTCCCGCTCAAATCTGTTCTAACGTAGTCGAAATCTTGAGTGAATTTCAAATATAAATTAAAAAAAAACAATATCAATTATTACCAAATTTCAAGAAATTAAAATGATAATAATGATAAATATAAATTTATGCCGAAAGAGGTTGTAAATGTTCAAAAACTTACCACCACAATCAAAATCAGAATAAATAAATTCGTTCTTTCTATCTCCTTTCTCTGTTTCTATCGCGTTCTTCGTTTTCCTTCCTCTCCTCACGCTATCTCTCTTTTCGGTATTACCGGGAATCTCTTTTCTCTTGTTCTAGAGACCTAAACCGTTCGATGTGTAGGGAAAATAATAATTATTAACCAATACAGAACAAACACAAAATAAATCTCAAAAATTCTCCTGTAACGTCTATCAAGATTCAAAATCAAAATGGAATTAATAAAAATGGTGAAAAAGACGACACGAAACAAAAAAAAACATATAACGTTCAACATCAAAAAAAAACAAAAACAATAACAAAAAAAACAAAGACACAAAAGCGAATAAATTAATAATTAATCGACAATACGGTCGATAAAATAAAAAAAAAAAAGATCAACAAAAAAATTTTATTTAAATCGTCAGATAATTGACGTACTCGGGATGAACTAGTATATTCTCAAAATGTCTATACACGAAATAACGCTTCACTCAAATTCTCTTTCGTCCAAATATTATCTCGCGAAAAATAAATTTTAATTCCAATGCTAAAATTTTAAGGCTCTTATTACCGTCAAGGTTCCCGACAAACACGTAAACACGTAAGCACGCTCGACGAGCGAGAGCGAAAAGAAGGAGAAAACATAAACATAAACACGAGGTTATAGTCGCGCGTTCCGATCTTCTCGAAGAGAGACGAGCGCCGACAAACACAAAAAAAAAAAAAAAAATTTTAAGTCACTTGAACTCCCGTTAAATATTCGAACTCGAAATATTATTTGAAATTAGATATTGTATCCAAAGACAAAACTGATTATCTCTCGCATACTATAAGGAAAAACTCTTTCTCGCGAGAGAAGAAAGAAAAAGAAACTATCAACCGTTATTCTCGGAACGATGAAGAATCCCCAAGAAAAAGATTTTATTTTTCAACGTGGCCCCACGTTGGGCGCCAAATTTTGTGACCACAATTTTTCTTATATCAATTAGATTTTTATTTCCCGATGTCACAAAAATCTCTCTTTCTCTCTTACGTCGATTTATTTGATGTGTAATTTCCCGTGGGCGCCAGTCGCGAAGCGACTCGACGAAGAGAGAGAGAAAGATAGATGACCGGCTTATTCAGCGGGAAGGGCGGGGCGTCGGAAGAATGACGGTTAATTCACTACACTTTAAATTAGTAATATTAATATTATTATTGGCGGAAAGAACAAAAATAAGTCAGGTTACAATATCCAATTATATTCGAAACAATATTGATTTTATTCAATTATTAATTTTACCGGAAAATTTGTAAATCGATCCGAGAAACGGGAAAAAATCACGAACTCGATTTCATTACGTTCTCACTCTCACACTTGACCGGGAACCTACACACTCTATAACCTATTCCGAGCTCGTTTAGTCGTCTGTTCCGGATCTACTCGTGAGCAGAGACTTATTTAATATTTCAGGAATATTTATGATGATAATTAATCTTACGGGATGTTTTAGAAAAAAATTACCGAGCCCCCGATATTCGGTTACTCGGCCGAGCTAACACCCGTGGCACGCGTTCGCACTCCCGGTCCACTCACTCTTTCTCACTCACACTCTCTCAATCGTTCCCGACTTTTTCCCGCAATTTTATCACGAATAATTATTAATTCTACTATTTTAGATTTTCGCGTACGGCCACGTCACATAATTTTTCTGTGAATTTATTACATTTATTTTCTTTCTTTAAACAACTCGCTTCGCAAGATCGGAACGCGGGTAGAAAAATTAATAAACGGCTATTATCGACACGTGGCGGAGCCGTCGCCGCGACCGCGTTTTTCTCAAGTTTATTTAATCGGGATCAACGTTTGCTAACCTTCCCGTATTCAAGAGAATCAAAAATTTATCAAGAACGATATAATTTCCGGGAGAGAATAACGATTCGAAAACGAGAATCCACCGAACGAACAGGACAATGAAAAGAACAAGAACTCACGGTCTCTTTCCTCCCTCGTGATCGCACGTCTCACCCGCTCGATACTTCACGAAAATCTGACGAAATCGAAGACTCTCTGCGAGCCGCTGTACTCTCCCTCCCCCTTCTCTACTAATTCTCACTGATTCCCGAATATTCTTGACAGGTCCGTCACAATGGAAAATTAATTCGAGCGTTAGACGGGGCCCCGACCGATTTCTAATTATCGGGAATAAAATATTACTGACATAATTAAATGTTCTATGTTTTCCCCTGGCTCTATTCTTACAATTTCCTTTTATTGTGACGAACTTTTTCGGTACTTTATTACTACGACGAGAATAATTATTGTTTTTCGACGATTGGTTTTGACGGGAGAGTTTAGCGATCACTACCGCCCTGAGTTCGCAAGGAAAGAGCGCTCTCGTTATTAACAGTGTGAATTTTCGTTGTCGGAGCATCTTTGGAGATTCCTTGTTTGAATTTGTCGTCCGTTGTTAATTTCAATCGGGATCTTTCGTTCGGATTTTCGTTCTTGGACGATGAGATACGGAAACGGTCGAATGTATGAGCCTCGCTCGAAATACATTGTTGGTTCGACGATGTTGACCTTCCTCCAGTTTTTACTTCATTCTTTCCTCTCGAATCGAATTCCTTTTTCCCGAAATTCCCGAAATTGGCTCTCATGAAAAACAGGAATGAGTTCGCGTAACGCCAAATTAATTTTAAATATTCAAATTTCCTATTAGATAGCTTTGCGAGGTTGTTGCGTGGCCGAAGCATCGAGCTAGAGAGACGAGAGAGGATTTTTTTTTTTATCGGCCTCTAATTTTATTGTCGTTTGTGACGAATTGTTTGAAATAAAAAACAAACGTCACAATATATAAGCGAAATACCACTCACTCACTCACTCATCACCAGATCACCGAAACTATAAGCCCGATTGACTTGGAATTTGGCACAGTTACTTAGTCCGCTATGTACACGCTCACTAAGAACGGGTTTTATCCAAATCGTATCCAAAGTTTATTTTTCACCCTCATCATTTTCTCACTCAATCACCATATATATATGGGGCATTCCACGTCAAATCAGCCACTTCAGAACCTTACAGTTTTTAAATTGGCTCAAATTTTTTTATAATGTTCTATGTATTTAATGAGCCTTTCTTGATTTTTTTTAAATTTTTCCCTCGATTGCCTAACGAGATATATTTTTTTCAAAAATTCGATGATTTTTTTTTCAAAAGCTCACAACTCTTCGAAAAATTGACGGAATCGAACTTTTTTTTTTCAAATTATTGGTTTTTCATTGTACTTTTTAAGTGTGATAACGAAAAAATTATAGTTGAATTTTTTCTGTATTTCTATTCAGGTTGAAGAATAAAATCGACGATTTCAAGATGATTACATATTTTGATTTTTTTCAAAAAATTTTCAAAAAAACTTGGATCAAATTGAAGATTTTTAAGACCAGTTACTTCGTGGGCACGCTATTTCTTCGATTCGATTTCGTATTTCAAAATTATTTTTTTTCGTTTTTTCAGTAAATTAAAATCAAATTCAACAGTCTCACAATCTACAATGCTGTTCTCCTAACACTGGAAATTTTCTCCTATCATTAGATTGTAAATCGCATTCGTTTTTTTTTTTTTACTAATTTCTCCTTAGAAATGAAAAATTACGCAATAAATGAAAAAAAGAATTAGTACTCTATACATATTGTCCCTTTTCAATGAGAAATAAATTTATTGTTTTGATGGTTAACAATTTGTGCACCCATTATGGAAGAATAATCTTCCATAATGGGTAGTACCACCTTTATTGGGATCATACAGTGGATTCTCTCAGTACCTTTGATTGTAGTCGTACGTTTAAATCGATTGATTAGTTCTGTCTCAGCAACACCGTATTCTTCCACTGAAAAAAAATTAACCGCTATATTAGGGAGGTTTAGGGGTCTACAGGCCCATTCGTATAGAACACATAGTGTTATTATTTGTTTAGTGATCAGCAATTCGACGCTCCTTGTGCAACAATCTTCTTTACTGTTCCTCTGATACCATCAAAAAATGACCGTGTTGCTGAGACAAAACTAATGGATCGATCGTAGTGGTTTGGTACGTCGATCGACGTACGACTACAACCAAAAGTATGGAGAGAATACCTTGATTGTGAAAGATTATTCTTTTTCAAAAGTATTCAGAGTGCACAAATTGTTTAACCGCCAAAAAAATTTATTCATTTCTCATTGAAAACGAACAATATGTATGGAGTACTGATCTACTTTTTCATTCATCGCGGAATTTTTCATTTCCAAGGAGGAATTAGTAAAAAAAAAAACGAATGCGATTTACAATCTAATGATAGGAGAAAATTTCCAGTGTTAGGAAAACAGCATTGTGGGTTGTGTGACTGTTGAATTTGATTTTAATTTACTGAAAAAACGAAAAAAAATAATTTTGAAATACGAAATCGAATCGAAGAAATAGCGTGCCCACGATGTAACTGGTCTTAAAAATCTTCAATTTGGTCCAAGTTTTTTTGAAAATTTTTTGAAAAAAATCAAAATATGTAATCATCTTGAAATCGTCGATTTTATTCTTCAACCTGAATAGAAATACAGAAAAAATTCAACTATAATTTTTTCGTTATCACACTTAAAAAGTACAATGAAAAACCAATAATTTGAAAAAAAAAAGTTCGATTCCGTCCATTTTTCGAAGAGTTGTGAGCTTTTGAAAAAAAAATCATCGAATTTTTGAAAAAAATATATCTCGTTAGGCAATCGAGGGAAAAATTTGAAAAAAATCAAGAAAGGCTCATTAAATACATAGAACATTATAAAAAAATTTGAGCCAATTTAAAAACTGTAAGGTTCTGAAGTGGCTGATTTGACGTGGAATGCCCCATATATATATAGAAAAAATGTTATATATATGTGTTATATATATGTTATATATAAATGTTATATATTGTGACGTTGTGGCCCTCGTCACATGCTGCGTCGTGGTGGAATCCACCACAGCACTCTCCGCTTTCTTAGAATTAGGCTCCTAGGGGCAGCGTAACTCTATTTTTGCCTCTTCGAGGCCCTGTCGGACCTCTTCGAAGCACTATCAAGCTTTAATACCGTCGACGCCAGCCCGAAGATCACCGCAATCATCTGTAAAACACCATCAGAGATAAGAAAATCGTCCGAACATCAAGAACAGCCCAACCACGAGTCCACGACGAGGAAAACTCTCGTCAAGAGCACCGAGACCACGCACAAAGTCCCAGCACTCAGTCCCACCCCGAACAACTCCCTTCACCCACATATTTCCCACACAATTATCCCCGGGAACAACTCACCTACGGTAAGGGAATAAATCCCTTACCTGTCACAGATCCGAGGCGTCGTGGAGCGTCGAAGGAAATTCGAGGACGGCAGGAGACGAGTCGGGAGGACTTAACCTCCAAACCCGAACATCCTTGGACGAAGAACGTTCGCCCGTCAACGATACGTCGATCGGGTGAGTCCCCCGGCGTCAAGGCTCCTGTCCTCCATCAGTTCGGCACAACACGTCGCCGAAATATATCGCGAACAACAAAACCACCGGAAAGTCCCACCTGTCACTCGCACCGCACATCGAACGCACCACAACATCGGACGAACAACACGGGCCGCCATGTTGCAAGTTCGGCACCGGGTTCGAGTTTTCACCACCGTGGCGCTCGAGGACGATGCCTGTGCTTGCGAGCGCATCGATTACCAATAAGGGTCCTGTCGGACTCGGCCGCCGAACCTGGAAGACGGTAGACGCGTTTCCGTGCTCCCACGGAAATTTGCGAAAAGTTCCGTGTATTATTAAAAAAAAACAAAAAACAAAAAAATCTTGTTTCAAGTAATTCAAAAAGTAAACAGTGATGAAAAAATTAATAATATAACCAAACAAACTAAATAACAAAACTACAAAATAATAGCAAAAATTAAAAAAAAAAATCGGAA
Source organism: Campoplex nolae (assembly GCA_037893425.1). Classification (NCBI taxonomy): domain Eukaryota; kingdom Metazoa; phylum Arthropoda; class Insecta; order Hymenoptera; family Ichneumonidae; genus Campoplex; species Campoplex nolae. Next base: position 35,483 of record JBBLXU010003615.1, on the reverse strand, counting down.
CTATTCCGCGACCGGCCAGTCCCAATTATCCCTCCTTTATTTCTTAATAAAGGAGAGATGGGTTGGAAGGAAGTGAGCAATTTTGCGATAAAACTAATAATCTAATACATTTTAAACAAAGTAAAATTTCAAACTATAAAATGACGAAAGATATCCTCCCGTACTCAGCTTCTCTCAACGCAGAGTCTAGCTTACGGGAGATATAATAAAGAGGAAAAAAACATAAACATAAACATTGATACAGCGTTCGTGCAAGGAGACGGAACAAAGGATGTGGTTCGGAGTCTCGGTGTGCTTAGTGACTTTCCGAATCACCTATCCCTTGCTTTCTTCTCCCTCACTTAACAACGCAAAATTGAAATATAGAAAATAAAATCAAATTCAAAAGCAAAATAAAGGGAACTCACACCAACCCTAAACAAACGACCATTGGCCGAAGCGGGTAAACCAGTGGCCAGGCTAGAACCACGGACGAAAGTCGGGGGACTAGCCAAACAGTTTGAAGAAGAAGAAGAAGGATCCTGTCGCCGATGCCAGCGCCGTGCCACGGCAATAAATCACCAATCGAAGACCCCCCGCAACGAGTTCTTTTCTCCTTCCCCCATCCTCCCTTACCAACGAGTGTCAACGCAACAGCAATTATCGAGCGCTAATTGGTTCGCGGGCGTGCGCGTATCGATTACATTATTGATCGCCACGCGCACCATCGATCGAAGAAGACGAGCGAAGAAGAAGATGACGTCACTTCTACAACGACTGGGCGTGTGTACCGTGGGCGCTCTTGAGATTTTTGAACAATTACTGTGATAATAATTATTAAGATCAACAATTTCGCAACGACAACCCGGCTCGACCCTTTTGACAGTGATTTTGGACCTTTGTGGAGACGTTTGGTGTCAATTTGTCACGAGATAAAACAAGTAAGTCGTTTTTTCTCACCGCGGTGTTTCGGCAAAGGACGCGTGGCTTGACGCCATCTTCGCCGGGACGCGTCGTTCAGATTCGCAAGTGTTTATCCCCGATGAATAAATCGTCCGAGTCCTTCTGACTCGTGGCATTGTTACAAGACGAGCGAAGAAGAAGATGACGTCACTTCTACAACGACTGGGCGTGTGTACCGTGGGCGCTCTTGAGATTTTTGAACAATTACTGTGATAATAATTATTAAGATCAACAATTTCGCAACGACAACCCGGCTCGACCCTTTTGACAGTGATTTTGGACCTTTGTGGAGACGTTTGGTGTCAATTTGTCACGAGATAAAACAAGTAAGTCGTTTTTTCTCACCGCGGTGTTTCGGCAAAGGACGCGTGGCTTGACGCCATCTTCGCCGGGACGCGTCGTTCAGATTCGCAAGTGTTTATCCCCGATGAATAAATCGTCCGAGTCCTTCTGACTCGTGGCATTGTTACAATTTAATGCAAAAAGACTTTTCGTGATTATTATTCGTTACGAGAGTGCTGTGGTGCTAATATTATGTTAAATATAAGTGATAACGTGCGTACGAATACCCCCCTTCCTCCTTACGCTCAACGAGAGTCATTTGTTCGGGCGCGTGCCCGAAACGGCGTGTTGTACGACGCCGTATCCCTTGTAAATTATTTTTCCCCCTTTATTTGCGTATTTCGCTACGTTCCATCGAGCATTATTTAGTCGAATTATTTTGGTTAAAAAATAAGTGATCGCGAGCCATTGTCTCTCGCGCAAGTGATCAGTATTTCTTTTGTTTTTCTTTATTATTTTGAATCACGGGTATTTGTAAGTACGCCTGAGCGACAGGAACCCGTCGATTCTCGAGATTAGAATTTGAGTCTCCTGCGAATTTGTGATATCATTTTTTATAATTTTGTTTTCTTAAGCTAGCCCCGATTTTGTACATTTCCCCTCCCCCAGTATTATTGTTCTTATCATTAAGATTGTTAAAAAAAAGGAGAGATCAAAGAAAGATTATTTATTTTTGTTAATTTTTGTTATTTTTAGTTTAAAAGTAACTGGCGCCCAAATCGGAAAAATTACGGGACTTTTTCTTTACAATAAAAAGGCAATTTTTGTGATTCATTTTCTCCTAATTTTTCGTTTTCATTCGTATTTATTTTCTCCCTGAGTTTTAGTCCTCTTCAGGGATCGGTGGCGATTACCGTCACAATATATATGGTATATATATTATATGTCATATATATATGTTATATATATGTCATATATGATTTTTTCTCAATCGAAAATCACTAAACGGATTTCAATGAATCTTTCACGAGATTTAAGATCATGATTCAAACTGAGTTTGTGGTTTTACGAAATTTTGGTATCTTAATTTTTACGGGAATACTAAAAAAAAAGTTTAGCAATTTCATCCAATCTTTAAATTTCAAAAGTCATCGGCAGTTGAATACTATCGATAAACGAAAAAATCGTTTTAGCAATTTGAAAGACATTGGAAAACGAACAAAATGAGCGGTGACTCAATTCGGTATAGAAAAAAAGTTGCAGAATTTTAATGAAATGATGGAAAATCAGGAAATGAAAAATTTTTTGTTTGATCACTTTAGTCAGAAAAAAATTAAATAATTACGCCTGAAATTGAAAAGGAAACGCCAAAAGATGGCCCATGTTAGATCACAATACTTTTTTTTGTATTGATTCAAAAACAATTTTTATTCCTCATTCTTCATAATTATATAAAACTGATGAATTTCTGAAAGGAAGATGTGCAATACGCTTGCTAAATACGCCTGCTAGCTGTGCCGCGAGCGAAGCGAGCGGGCACAGCTAGTTCACATATAAACGACAATACTAAAGAACCAAAACGGGGTGAGGTAGGGTTTGACAAGCTGTACAAATTGAGACCTCTTTTGGACGAGCTTTCTAAAACTTTCAAAAATAGTTGGAATCCAGAAAAATTCCAATCAAGCGACGAATCAATGGTGAAATTCAAAGGAAGAAATAACTTGAAACAGTACATGCCAGCCAAACCGATCAAACGTGGATATAAGATTTGGACTCGAGCAGATGAATCTGGTTTTATCTGTGAGTTCCAAATATATACCGGTAAATGTGAAACTAGTGAAAAAGGACTAGGATGTAGAGTAGTAAAAGATCTCACACGTGAGCTAGTTGGTGGCAATCACCATGTATATTTCGATATTATTTTTACTGGGTGCGACCTAATGTTATCTTTGAAAGAAGATCGCATTTTTGCGTGTGGTACAGTGAGACAAAATCGTACTGGATTACCCAAAAGTGAGAAATTAGACAAAAAAATGACAATCGGACAATATGAATTCAAAACTTCTGACGCAGGTCTCACGTGGATAAAATGGATGGATAAGGAAAGCGTTCATTTTTTGTCAAACTACCATGATCCATCTGAAATGACAGTGGTGAATCGCAGACAGAAGGATGGATCTCTCATTGCAATAAATAGTCCTGTCATGTGCTCAGACTACAATAAGCACATGGGATACGTAGACTACGCTGACAGATTACTCTCTAGCTATAAAATTGACCGTAAGTCTCGAAGATGGTGGCTAAGGTTATTCTGGCATTTCGTGGACGTCTCTGTGACCAACTCATTTATTTTATATGTAAATAGAAGTGAAAAACCAACATTGACATTGAAAAAATTCAGATTATCACTTGCGAAAGATCTAGTAGCACATAAAATTCCAACTATGAGGGGTAGAAAAACAAAATCCAGTGATCCAGTCAGGAAACCAGCAACGAAACCTCAAGTATCGACCGAGAAAAGACGCCATCAAGCAGCTCATATGCCTGCTTTCGGAAATGGATCCAGAAGATGTGCGCATTGTAGTACGAAAGATAACCAGAGGAGAACGGGATGGACGTGCGTCATCTGCAATGTTCCTTTATGTCTACTCCCGGATAGGAACTGCTTCCGAGCATGGCATGAGTGAATTGAGATGATCATAAAAAGTCTTCTAGTATTGATGAGACCTCATCAACACGGAGTGATAGAAATATAAGAAAAAAATTTATAAAAAAAAAAGAAAAGAAAAAAAAAACAATAAAAGAATAGGAAAAAAAACTATAAAAAAGTAAAAAAATAAAAAATACAAAATGAAAAAAAAAACAATAAAAAAGTAAAAAAAATATAAATAAAGAAAAAATGGAGCTAGAACTCATCACGTCCTCGTCGTTAGCTCTGGGTAATGCTAAGAATGAAAAGACTGTGAGAAAATCGTACTACTTAGCTGAAATCATGTACTTGAAATTCTAAATCTATCATCTTGGACATAGCAATTCCAGAACTTGATGTCAGATTCATGATCAGTGACCTCGAAAACCCTTACCTACCAAGTTTCATGAGTACACGAGTGAAAATATTAGAAAACAGTGGCCGCCATATTGAATCCGCTATCTTGGACATGGACTTTTGAGAATCAGATGTCAGATTCATTATCAGCGACCCCAAAAACCCCTGTATGTCAAGTTTCATGAGCATACGAGTAAAAATACAAGAAATCAGTGGCCGCCATCTTGAATCCGCCATCTTGAATTGAAAACTTTGAAATTCCAATTCACATTCGTAATCAGCGACTCTGAAAATCCCCGAGTACCAACTTTCGCTTTCATCAAACGATTTTTTGTATTTTCGGTCCACCATATTGGATCCGCCATCTTGAATTTCCAAATTTTGAGTGCAGACTTGTAATCAGCGACCCCAAAAACTCCCGAGTACCAACTTTCGCTTTCATCAAACGATTTTTTGTATTTTCGGTCCGCCATATGGGATCCGCCATCTTGAATTTCCAAATTTTGAGTGCAGATTTATAATCAGCGACCCCAAAAACCCCCGAGTACAAAATTTTGAGTTGATTGAACGTAAGGAAAAATGTATGCTTCTAAGGGTTAAGCTCGAGTCCCACTCTCGATCTCGATTGATTTCGCTGCCTTAATTTTTTTCGCCAAATTGTCTCCGAATAAATAGACGCCTGACTTTGTCTCGTCCAAGATCCCTTTAACTTTTTTATCAAGAGTTGGGACAATAAAAGATTTGCGAGAACTTGTGTTCTCGCGATGTGCACATGCCAGCAGCCGTCCCGCGTCGGCAAGACATTCCAAAAGTTTGTACTCATCGACGCCTTCGTCGCTCGGAGTCAGCAGCATAGTGATACCCAATGCTGCCATGGCCGAACCTCGAATATTTTGCGCGCTCATCAAATATTTGTCACGCTTGATAGCTGTGTCATATAGAGATGCCGCAACTTCCGCATTTAATTTTGATGCTTCCAAATTACAATTTCCGGAGCGAGCATATTTTGCCAACAAATCGGCTTGGTCCTCTTTCTTAAACCCTTCGGCGTTCCATTTTTCCCAGTTCATTGCCAAGGTTGCATTTAACTGCAACGCCGGAACCTCAGATTTTTTATCAATTCCCAGAATTCGCATTGTCTCCTCATCGAAGGTCTGCGCTGTCTGGTTCGCAGTCTCTTCTGACGTCACTAACGTCCGACCCTCCGTATCTGGTTTCTCCGCTGCTGATACACTTTCAGCATTTTTATTGATACCTGAAATTATGTTGATACACATTTTTGACTCAAGATAGTACATACGGCTATCCTCAAATAAGACGAGGCCGCTGAGTCTTATAAAGAAAAATTCTTTGAGGTTATGCAATTTTTTATGACTCAATGTTGTGCTCTTAGAGACTACCTTCGTACGGACAAGACCGCCGAGTCTAAGGCCGTTATAATCGCCAAGAAAATAGGTTTGAAACGATCTTGCGATTTGTATTTTTGACTCAAGGTTGTGCTCATTGAGACTACCTTCGTACGGTTTTCACCGCCGAGTCTTGGCCATAAAGAAATTTTTCGACTCAAGATAACTCTCTTAGAGGTTATCTTCGAACGGCTACGCCGCCAAGTCTACGTGTACATGTCGATTATACGACCTTTTGTACCTTTTTCGGCTGATTCCTGTTCATTGTCCTTGGAATTGTCGAGAGCGAGAGCGACCAGTTCTGTGAAACATTCACGTCATTCTCCGAACGATCCGACTCTGTCGCAGAGTCTATAGATTCCATCAACTTCTTCAACTTTTTCAGGATTCTTCCGTCGTTCTTCTTACTTTTACTCTTCCTTTTCTTGTGTTTATTCATTTTCTCAATCTTTTGGAATAAACACAAAGCTCTAAACACATGCGAAAAACGTTATGACGTTGAATGGGGAACGAGCGGAGCGTCAGGCTGGGAGCTTCGTTTTTTTTTTTTTTTAAGCTCTGAATACGTGGCTCTATCGTGTGAAAGTAGAGGATACTGCATTTGTAATCTCGAGAACGAGATTCGTAATATAATGGGTTATTTGAGATAACTTTTGAAGGAAAGAATCGTACAATTTTTTAATCATCGTGGGTTTTTAGGAAAATCTGGTTTTATGTATGGCGTTTTCTGTTGGGAGAGATTTTTCTAAGGATATTTTATTACAAGATTTTGATTATTCAGAGGGAAGAGCTTTTTTACTGGGGTCAACTTTCGGGGAGAAGAAATGTACTAGTCATAACTTTTTCACAGTAATTCTGCTGCTTTTTGTGATTATGTTCCCACGAGCAAAAGCTGTAAAAGGCAAGAAAAACTGTAAAAGACAAGGAAAAGGCAGTAAAAATACAAATTGAATGAATGAATTGACTAAACTAATCCAATGATTGTTGGGTTGTATTGAATCTGGAATAAAAATCAGTCTAGAAGTATATCGAGTAAGCATAGAGCTGCTAACTAAATGTTTAAAGGAATTGGAATCAGAACATTCTTTTTGCATTGAAAAATCGATTATTCTTCATTATTGCAATAATCTTTAGAACACTGACCATTTATTATTTTGTGTTTTGACAAATTTATCATTCTGAAGCGAAATTCATCTTTCCTGCAAATCATAAAGTAATTAAAGCATGCGTTAAGCAATAAATAAAAAATGCGTCAATGCAATGAAAAATTTATTTTTTTAGACAATTTCCTGTACAAATCAAAATCATCGACTTGTTCGCTTGAATAAATTTCATTATTGTTTTTTTTTTTTTTTTTTTTTTAATGGAATTCTGCCATTTCTTGCTTGCTTTCGTACGCGCCCTGACGAATCAGCGAGTCCCAAAAAAATTCGAAAAAAGTCCCAATTGGGACTCGGGACTTAAGTGGACAAGTAAGACCCAAAATAAGTCCCTAATAGGACTTTTTTCTGTGACGTCATGAATCCCAAATCAGGAGTCAGAGTCCCAAACAGGGTCTTTTTTCGACTGACCTTAGACAAAATTCCCGTCTCGCACCGAGTGAGGGGAAAAAGTCCCATTTGGGACTCACAAGTGAGTCTTACTTGTCCACTAAAGTCCCTAATCCCGAGTCCCAATTGGGACTTTTTTCGGGACTTTTTCCAGAGACTTGCTGATCCGCCAGGGCGCTTTTTATTTTTAGTGCGCTCGAATTCACGCGTAGCAGCATGTCGTAGCAGCATGTCGTATAAAAGTACCGTTACAGTACGGATGAGCTTGTTCGTTTGAGCCGATTATTCTTTGTCTTTTTCTTTCATTTCGTACTATGAGCATTTCAAGATTCTCGCTCGATTTCGCTCATCTATTTCTGTATTATAAGTCAGAATAGGCACGAGACTCCACATTGAGCTGTGTACAGATTCGTTATCAGTGAATTGAAAACCTACAATCATCAATTTTTATTTTCTTCCAAAATTTTCAATTTTCGTCGTTTCATGTCTGTAAACACTCCTGAAGTAGATTACTAAGGTCACAAGCTCCTAGCCACACATAATTTATTTTGTTCTACAATTCGAAATGTAACGAGAGCTATTGATAAGGCTATTAACTAAAATAAAAATATGGGTCTTATCCAACAAGTAATAAAATGACCGGTCAAGTGTTATTAAACTATCCATGTAAGCAGCAAATAAATACGACAAAAAAGGCGTATCGGTAAGGTATTAAATTGGATAGCCACTAAAGATGTTTTGGATTGTTGATAGCGGCAAATGAACTCATTTCGACAAAACCTTGAAATTAAATATCATAATATCAGTGTCATTAGTGTTATGCAGATACATACATATGGGGAAAATCAGTCATCTCGTTACATATGAAATAAAATTGAGATATAACAACTTTTACGTAAGGATCGTTAATACACACTTATCCACGAAAAAATTAAACAAATTTTCAGTCAACTATTATTCTTGTGGCCACATTGCCTCTATAATATTAATGAGTAAAGAAATCTCCTCGTTTCGTGTAAATGCGTTTGGAGAATTCGGGTCCATCGAGCTTATGGTAACTGCTTCTGTGAGAGTCATAATTGGCCATAATTCCAGCTTGCGAACTTCCCTCGTAGCCGCTGTCCTTAATGTGCTCACTGGTGCCACTCGCCCAGTCAGCATCACTAAATTCCTGAGCATCACTAAACTCGTGATTACCTTCAAAGTTGTGCGCATCGAGAGCGACAGTATTACTACCGCCATTAATGGCATGACCATGTTCATGGCCACTCAGATCAATGGGATGTCCGACCGTATAACCAAGCAGATCGTACTTATCTCCATCATCCTTGTGGTGTACGTGCTTCGTGATAGTATGCGTGTGATGAATCGTCTTGATCTTGTACGGCACATGTATAATCACGTGGCTTTGGAAAAAAAAATAATAATAATTAGCGAAGAGAAAACATATTTCAGAAAGTAGTTAACTTCCCCAGCTTATTAATATGCAGTTAACACGAAATTAGCGAACAGAAAACATATTTCAAAAAGTAGTAAACTTCCTCAGCTTATCAATATGCAGTTAACCTAAATATTATCCTATCTATTATCTAGTTATCCTAAATATTAGACACGTAGATTTGATTAATTGGAAATTCGAAAAACATCGCGTCATTATTACTCCTGACCAAATTCACTTCTCAAAAATCGCAAAAAATACGATCCTTCTACTTTGACAACATAAATAATGATATAAAATAACTTTAGATGTTTATTTCTAAACAGGAAAATTAATATACTACGGATAGAAGAAAGTTTAAATTCTTATGCCATTTTAAAATTTCTGCATCATTATCGCATCGATGAGTGTTGAGAAAAACTTCCATCTTTCCTGATGCTCACATATTCTCTATACATCATTAGGTATGCATGGTCCCATGCTTGTGCACAATCTTGCCCCAATCACTTTTTTTACACAGAAAATCTGAAGTCTATCTATTATATAATTTGTAACGGGACCAGTGGTGCCCCTGAGTTCGAGCTGCTCAGATGCGCTCAATGTAATTTTAACGATTAGTTTATTGAAAAACATTAAGTATCTGAGCATCGTAACTCGTAATTCATTGCGACTCAACGTCGACCATTGCCCTACGATCCAAGAGGTGTGTGAGGAAGACCGCGGCGAAGAGAGAGCCGAATCGAGGGCCAGCGTCGCGCTACAATCCCCGCCCCCTAACACTTAAGCTCACCTCTCTCTCTCTCTCTCTCTCTCTCTCTCTCTCTCTCTCTCTCTCTCTCTCCCTTATCAATTTCTCTCTAATTATTTTAGTTAAAATGAATTTATATGAGGTCAATCCTCAACCTATGTAAAATTGCCTGAAGGTTGAATAACCAAGGTTTAACATTCAATCAATCAATCAATCAATCAATCGATCAATCAATCAATCGATCAATCGATCAATCGATCAATCGATCAATCAATCAATCAATCTCTCTTTCTCTCTCTCTCTCTCTCTCTCTCGCTCTCTCTCTCTCTCTGATTGATAATCAGGCCATAAGAACACCGCCCTTATCCTCAGAAGGTGTCTCATTATCCTATGAGACACCTTCTCGCTTTCGTGACTTTCTGATCCTGGCCCAAACTCCCTAATTCATTTTCTTTCCTGACGACATCCCACCAACTAGATTGTCGCCGAGGTAAAGAAGGGAGACTTCCCCTGGTACGCCTGTATCTATTTAAGGGCGCGCACCACGAGAGAGAGAGACACTTTTACATCTCTCCAGTAAATAACGAGCATTGCTCCATCCTAAATTCCACCTGAGCTCGTGGTCAGGACCAACTTCTCTTGGAATGCCCCAGTATTGCACTGGATGTTGGACCCTGAGAATCGACAATAATTGGTGACTATAGGCAGGCAGTTTCTACGATTTCGCGAATTAAATTCATCAATTACAAGATCAATCTCGTATCTTCTTTCGCGACTATAACTCTGATCTTCGACTACCTATCTTTTTGAGCACTAATTATAAAGCCGCGTCTCAGCGGACAGAAGCTCTCCCTTTTATCGGATTTTAAGCTGTTAATTCAATAACTAAAGTCATTTATTTCGATAGACCTACGCCAGTTTATCTATCTTTCGTGCGAGAAGCTTCGGCAATTTCTTGTTCAGCGGAACATAGGGTTTGCACCCCTGCCATGAGATATGAGTTGGAAGAAGCATCCTCTTTTCATATTCCCTTTTGTTTTACCAGCTTCTCTGGTACGTGAATGGAACTTATTACGAAATTATGAATTGTAGCTTCTCTAAGCAATTATAGAAATTAATTTGAACAAATCTTCCTACACGATTATTATCAACGTATCAAGTGACGAAATCTCCTCCGAGATTCAAATCTCTGCTTCCACTTGAACTCAGCCGTGTCTCTTTATTTGCATGCTGCCCCGCTTCGCTCCTACCAGTCTTTATTAATAGGGAAATTGAGTATCTTTTTCGGGGAATTGTACGCTCAGGAAATAATCATAACTAAAATCGGGAATTTCTCGACCGTGTACGCGAAGAGTACTGACAAAAACAGAGAGAAACGGGGTACGAGTGTGTGCGTGTGTCCAGCGATCGACACACCGACAACGCGGGATTCTTGTTGCGTCGATCGAGAATTGTAACGCTTTCTCACCTTTCCTTCACTCCTGTTACTCGTTCAGAAATCTCTCTTTTAAAGTCATCCTATAATTATTAATAATCAATTTTCTTTTGACAATCTCGACCACCGACTCTTACATAATCAAGGTAAAAGTATTTTTTACATTTAAAACTGCATTCTAATAATTGTCTGCCAGATTTGATCTTTTTTGTATTTAGCAGCAATCTCTCACATTCATTGAATGCTGATGATGATGATTCGATAAGTCATACATGGAAGTGACACTTGCGTCCTGAGATAGTTCATTATCACCCACGGTGAAGGAGAGAAACCGCTTCGTCAATAGCCAGAATCATACTTGAATAATTAGCTAAAGAATTTCGATCCAAGCTCTTTTCCCAGTTTCCTACCCTCGCACTAAGGAAAGCATTGCTCGATCGACGCCTCGAGCAATCACGAAACATGTTAAATTATTGAAAATTTGTCGACGTTAATATTTTCGACCTCATAATATTCATATATAATTTTAATAGAAGAGTACAAAAAAAGTTACAAAATAAGTTAAGATCTGTTGAAATATACGTGGCCAAATACGGGAAGCTTTACTGCGTTTCAATAAATTTTCAAATACGGTTTGATGTTGATAGAAAAAATAATAAAGTTCGGAAATTCAACTATGTCACCAACCAAATTGCAAACGTAAAAAAATTAGATTGTAAAAAAATTCTGAACGAAGTACTTGGCGAGGATTTTTCCATGAAATTAGCGTATTGTATAGATCATGATCACGAACTCGCCAAGTACTTCGTTCAGAATTTTTTTACAATCTAATTTTTTTACGTTTGCAATTTGGTTGGTGACATAATTGAATTTCCGAACTTTATTATTTTTTCTATCAACATCAAACCGTATTTGAAAATTTATTGAAACGCAGTAAAGCTTCCCGTATTTGGCCACGTATATTTCAACAGATCTTAACTTATTTTGTAACTTTTTTGTATTCTTCTAAGCGGCGTTTTGGATTTTTTTTTAATATCATAGGGAAACAAGAGACCACCAATGTACTTGTCCACGTTTTTTTCCCCGTGAGGGGATTTTTGCGATTATATCACTTCTTTTTTCTAAAATTTTTAAATATTTTGGTTCATATAAACTCCTATGGAGACTGTATATAATTACAATCCGCACTTTTAGCTTGTGAATATAACCCATAACTGTTGATTTTATTTTGCATTTTTATATTTTGTAGATGAATATGTTCACTGCGAGATTTGAATACACAGGATCACGAAAAAAAATGCTTACCAGTCTGTTCAAAAATTTATTCTGAGATCATTTTTTTTCACAATTTATCCAATTTACTCGCTAATCTCGCACTTTCTCATTACAGAACTTCACTCAGAATTTCCGTTGAATATTTTTATTAAATCCATTAATCGAAATTTTTCCGACGTCCTGCACTTGATTATGTCAAAACTCCGTTAATAACCGTTTCACTGTGTAGACGTCATACACTACGCTTACACGGCACTCTTATTCCGATTTGGTTATAATGGGGTGTATATACATATATGTCAGGCATAATAAACCCGATTAATTAATCCAGAATAAGAGTTCCATGTGAACGTAGTAGTCATTGCTCTCTCTCTCTCTCTCTCTCTCTCTCTCTCTCTCTCTCTCTCTCTCTCTCTCTCTCTCTGCAGCTGTCACTGGAGACTGGCTTTGATAGAAATGGGTCTTGAGGCGGGCGTCTAGGCCTATCATGGTGTTGTATATAGACACGTCAAATTCTTGAATGTGTTGGTAACTTTTGCATAATCTTAAGCCCGTGCAACGTTTTTTCTCAGCAATTACGCGACCGATCATGCTGATTTTGGGCGCAATCGAAAGAGAATTTCTTTATTAGCTAGAAGTTCAATTTTTAAGTTCCTCAATTGCTTCTGAGCTTCGTAATTCAATAAAATGACATGCCAATTTTACCCCCACCACCGCGAAAACTTTTGTTTCGAGAAAGTATAGTCTCGGCGAGCCTCGGGCCAGCAGACGACAGGCTATCAATGTACTTGTCCCGAGACTCTACCGAGTCTCTTGATATGCACATTGTGTGTACCGAACGACTTTTTTGTCAAGGTACTTTTATACAAGGTACAAGTGTATTATTTTTTTGCTCTGATTTCTTGACAGTCGAAACTCCGATGACTGCCATGGCTAAACTCGAAAACCATAGGGTTAGGATGAAAATATAATGTCATGGAAGGGATTCTTCTTACTTTTATGCTTTCAATCCATGAGATTTTTTTCAGAACTTTGTGTCAAATTTTTTTTTGTCAACACTTGGGAAGTTGTTGAAACAATCAATCAACGTATCTCGGGAAGTATCGGTTCCTAAATAAAGTAGCAAGGAAGGGAAAAGTTGTATTTATGAACTTTGAATAAACCGAAATTGTTTTTAATTTTTTTACCATAATTTTTTAATTGAAACTTCTATAGCGACGGTTTTTATTTTCGGCATGTCACGAAAGCGAGAAGTGTCACGAAGTTATATGTACATTCAGCCCAAAATTGTGACAAAAAAAAACTTCCCACCGGGGTTTGATCGCAGGATCTCATACTCTCGGCTCGCACGCTACCGCTTAGAAAACCCGAGCAACTATAAAAATTTCGCATACTTTTGAATATATAAAGTTTATTTTCAGTCTACGTAACTACCGTTATATTACCAGCTATGCGAAAAAACATTTACTTCATTTTTATAGGTCACATGATCATTATTCCTAATTTCACTACTACTCCGTTATCAAGAGACACGGTAGCGGCTCGACGCGAAGTATTAAAAGAAAAATGCCAGCGCGATCCCTGCCGCACTCTGCTATACGCGAACATATCGGTTTTATGATTTCAAAACGATTTCGAATCGGTTTCACGGTCGAACCGTTTCGGTAATAACTCTGATTATCAGTGACGTTTTTTTTTCGATTTTAATTATTACATGAATATTCGATCCTTACATATCCTTTATGGGTTCTATTTTCGTTACTCATCAAAATTTTTATACAGTAATGAAATGAAAAATGATATTTCAAATTATCCAAACCATTATTAAAATATATCGAAAAATAACTAAATGACTCGAAAAATAAAAGCTTCATAATCGCGAACTGAATCTGAAACCTCATAACTATGTGGCTCAGGCCTTATTACTTTAATTGCAAATTTACATGGGCATGCAACGTTCTTTTGGGGATGTCAAATTCTTCCCGTCCCTATCATCATTTTTATACTTGCAAAATCATAGGTTGGAAAACCTTGTTAGTAGAACAACGAAAACAAAACGAAAAATAAATAAACAAATACGAGAAGCAGAAGATGAGTACAAATTTAAGGTTAGTGAAATATATGCAGCAGAATGCGTGATTGGGAGTGATTAGCGGATATTATTGGTAACAGTTAATATTTTCCTGACAGCAACTCCGAATAAAACTTGACAAGATCAAGAACTACGATTGATGCAGTCTTTTCGAGATACCTCCACAGATTGAGGTAGTTGGGAAGATTTCGGCAGAGTTCAAAATGTTGTCGATTTTCGCAATTTAAAAAGTGGCGTTTAAATGATAAAGTCGATTTTCGAAAATCATTTTCATTCAAAACGAAATCAATCAAATTGCGTTAAGCCATATAAACAATCTAAATAAAAATTAATATCAAACAAGAACTTTAGTTGACTCGTTGAGTAACACATCCATGAATTTGAAGAATGAAAACATAACCTCGAAATTTTTAGGACACGATAAATCAATCGCGAGCTTCTTCGGGTAGTTTTATTACAACAAAATAACGAGACTACTAAAATTTTCACAAAAAGCTTCAGACACACGTAATGAATTGGAAACATTTAAAAATGAACCAGCTGTTGACCAAAAAAAAGCACTCGTCTAATTGAAATTTCGTAGTGGCCGGCATCTCAACTGTATACTGACTTCCGAAAGATAGAGAGGTCCGAGCCCGAATCACGCTGTGCAATACTGCTGTGTGTACTTCTACACGTGATTTCACAATAATGACACGAGCTATCCATATCAATTTTTCGTGAACGATTCTTCACATATCGTAGATTAGAACAATCATTTTTTGATGAGGAGATTTCCAATTTTTCCAAGACACAAGAAAAACTATTTTCTTTTCATTTCATACAAAAAAGTATATGTTCAACGGTGCAACTCAACTCTTCCCAACTACCTTAAAGTCGAGAGTTTTCAAATTCTATTTTTTATACCACAAGCCTGTTGGGTCTTTCCAGGAGTACGGAAACACGGAAGGAGAATAAAATAAAATGTTCCTCTCATCGAAACAAAAATCGTCTATGCAATTGAATTTTAGTTATAATATCTTATTCTTTTTCCCGTTTTAGCTAACCCGTTTATACATCGCACAGAAGTTTCACTTCTACCACGTGACTTTTCACGCATTAGTTTTTTTTAATTACTTTTTGTGAAGCTTTCTGAAATCTTGGGATGTAATGAGTCTAGACTTAATTTGGCGGCACTCGGAACTATTATTCGGCTGGAGTAAATTAATTGACTGAACTTTTTTACAGCATCTATGTTGATTTTTCGTAGTTTATTTAACAACTTTTTGTAATATTTGAACCAAACCTTTTGACCCCGAATCTAGTCACTTGTTAAGAGAGATTTTTATAGGCACGAATAATTAAAGGGTTTCGGTTTTTACAGGAGGCACGAATAAGTTTTCAAATGATTTTAACCGATGTGAAAAACCGTTCACTAACTTCTAACGATGATGAACAAACCTACCTGTTTTGAATCCTCAATCTTCAGAAAAAAAGTCTTGATCTCAAATATGACTCTAACCAAAAGTCATGAATTAAAAATAATCATAGATTTCGTCAGCTTTTACTGCTGCAACTTTGACCATTTTCTTGATCTCATAGCCGTCACTATTCAATGAAAAAAAATTCTTACTAATGACTCTGACTGAAAATTAAATTACAAAAAATATCCGTCAACTTTATTACAATATATCCGTCACACTCGCGATTTTTATAATCTTTTTGTGTTAACCGCACGACTATGACTATTAATCTGCGATTGCGATCTTTATAACCTTTTTTTAACTCACAGCTGTCACTGTAATGTAAAAAATGTCACAGCAAGGAAACACAGTCTTACATAAAACAGTAGAATCTTTCTAGTTGCAGCTAGGTCACTAGATCGCACTCGTGGAACATAAAAAAATGTGTGCGAAAAGCGCCACCTCTTTTTAATGCCTTGGAACAATGAGATATTCATACCTACAACATGTGTGAAGCTGCAGAGCTTTAAACAGTCGCAATCGAAAGAGAAAAAAAATTTAAAAATACGTGAATTCACAACTATTTTGAAAACGCTGCAATTCATTAAATATCGTGGAAACAATTTTCGGGAATTTTGAAAAAACGTTCGACCAGCTCTGCTTGCAGTAAAGACTCTAGTAGCAACTCGTCTTTCTTCGACATCTATAGTAACGTCAATGTACTTGTCTAGATAGTCACCTCTAAAAAGTAAGCAATTGAGCCTATTTTTTAACAGAATTTTTTTCGTTAATACCTAAAAAAATAAGAGTAATCACGATTCATCTGGCCACTCATTTAATTTTACCACTAAACCAACATTTATATCAACAGAACTTTATTCCGTCCATTAAGAGGAGCGATTTATTCGTTTAATTAGAAACTCTAGTATCAGCTGCACATTCATTACATCTATGTAACTTGATAAACGTGTAACTTGAGTATGTATACGATAATAAGAACTTTATAAATCAACTCACTAATGTAAGTAGATTTTTATTTCAATTCATCCATTACACGTTTGATTTGAAGCTCAGAATTGTTCTACCGATTACAGGTACTTTTCTTATGACGAATGATTGTATTACATTTAAAAATCGTATTCTCCATTCAAATTTAATACAATGATATAGAAAACAATATCTGAAGAATTTTGCTGACACCTTGGACCAAATTGGCCTTTTTCGTCATACAGCTCATATCAAGAGACTTAGGTCTAGTCTTAAGTACATAAACAGTTCTGTCGTTTGCTGTTCCGAGGTTCACCGAGACTAAATTATCGCTGGATGAAGTAAATTTCAGTGGTGGGGTGAAAGTTTTTTGACGTTTTGCCAAATTACAAAACCTAGGAGTCATCAATCAATCTGTAAATTGAACTGCAGCCTAATTACACGATTCTCTATCGATTGAGCCTAAAATCAACACGATCCGTCACACATTTGCCGGGAAAAAACTTTGCATGGGTTCAGCATTATGCTCGATTCTAGTACATCGAAGAATTTGACGTATCTATATACGCGTGCAGACCGAATCATACAATGACCTCTTCATGCCCATACTATATATATGCGGAGCATTCCATGACAACTCAGCCTATTGATAAAATTCACATTGTCGATTTGGCTAAAACTTCATCATCTGTTTATACTTTGTGAAAAAGAGCTCTGAGCGTTATACGGGTCACCTGAAAATCAAAAAATTCCTTAGCGTTATTCCAAACATATTGTAACGGGACAGCCTTATCCCCTGTCACGATTTCTGATTTCACAGAAATCCTGACAGAGGGAGCAACGGACTGAGCGCTCTCGCATCAGCGGAGCATCACCAGTACGCTGATAAGGCTCCCTCACCTTTCCATCCTCCTCCTCCTTATTCCTACCCAAAAATGAATCATACACAAATAATGGAGCACTGAAATCCTCAATCGAGGAATAACGTTTCTCGTACAATTAAAGTACGGTGGCGCAATAGCGAGGCCTCGCCCGATTGCGTCACGAGAAGCATTCTTAGAGCACTGGTTGTTCGTGATCCGGGCGAGAGTAGTCGTTCTTGCTTCCCGAGTCGAGTTATCTCCTCGAAGGGCAAGACGGGGAAATCTGAAGGTGACTCCTACTCCTAGCAAAGACCTCGCCGGTCAGTGCACAAACCTGCACACTTCTCCACGACAAAGAAGAGGATTTCAAAAATCCTAAGTTTCGATTTTTGAACAACTAACCAATGTCCAAAAATCATGAAACGTTTCAATATATGGATCTGACACGATGGAAGTGATTATTTCCATAACTGTATATCACCTCAATTCACACAATTATTAACAAATATTCATTTTTATAAGACATTAAAAGTTATGTATAAAGTTCTGAAGGTAAAAATATGAAATTCGATATTTTTGGAAATTGCAGAAAAAATGGACAGAATTGTTATCCCACGACTGGACCAGGCTCAAAATTCGTGAAATAGGAAGTAGTATTTTGAGAATTTTTCAAAAACAATCGAAGCATCTAAACAATTAAGAAATAAATGTTTCAATTTAAAAATATAAAAAAATTGAGAAAATAATTCATCGATGATTACTTGCATATATGATTATTCATTAAAAATTATAATCGTCATACTCGGGGGGCTCCGCCCCCTGTGACCCCCCTAGCCCGGGTTTGAATTGTATATGTATGGTTCTTGGTCTTGTTCCATTACTTCCGCGGGAGGAGAGTAGATAACCCCATGGAGGGGGTTCGGAAAGTAAACATATATATTGTGACGTGGTAATTTTGTCCACGTCACGAAAAATACAGAAATTGGCCCGGCACGGAGGAAAACGTCGGGTTTCGACAAATCCCTCACGAGAAAATGTTTAAGGAGTCAAATGCAAGCGTATTGTAGGAACGCGAAAAAATGTGTGTATGGGCTGAATGTGTGTATGTGTGTGCGTAGCGTCCGAGAGAGAGTGGCGCTGCAGCGGAAAGCAGGAAAAGCGCGGTGAGACTCGTGAGTGGAGGGGGTACACAAGCCCAGCAGTCTCCTGGCGGACATGAAAGCGAACGAACGTATCAAAAGTCTCTTTGTTAATATTATATACGTTTCCTCATTATTAAATAGTACATTGAACGCGTGTCTTGTTTTTACCTCGATCCCACTTCTAACACCAAACCATAAAACATAAACATATATACCACATAAATTGGGGGCTCGTCCGGGATCGAGCAAAGACAAAAACTAGTCGGTGTAATCTACGGAGTACGAGACAAAAAGCGCGAATAAGACGAGTTCGTGAGATAAAAGTGCGGTACAGTGACGAAACAAAGGCCGGAGACCCAAAAAGACGAAGAAAGACGTCGAAAGACGAACAAAGACGAACGAAGACGAACGAAGACGCAAGTGTGCGTGGACAAGTCGAAACGTGTACCCTTACGCTATACGGGGAGTACACACAAGGTCAGTTAGAGGGCGACAACGCTGAGGCCGCTTCTATACTCGACCATTCGACGCAGCGAACGTTCGAGAAGGCAAAGCACGTTTCCTAAGAGCCGAAAGAGGGGAGTGTTTTTGCGAGAATAATAACGCGGTAGATTATTCTCGGTAGTTCGACGACGTTCGAAAAAAAAAAAAAAAAAAAAAAAAAGGGGTTGAAAGTGTGCGGTAATAAAACGACTTAATATGTCGAGTAAATATACGACGAAGACGCTAAGAGAGATGTTATCATCTCTGAGCTTACCGACGACCGGTAACAAAAGCGAGCTGTTGCTAAGGCTGAGTCAAGTTGAGAACTTCGACATGGCAGCGCTCGAGGGAGGGACGGAAGGCGTTGATCAAGATGGCGACGACGCGCAAGAAGAAGCCGCGTCAATGGAACGAATGATGGACGTTCTCAGACGCGAAAAAGAACTCGCAGAACGAGAGCTCGCACTATCGCGACGAGAACTTGACATGGCGAGAAGTGTACAAGCGCACGTTGTGACGCGAAGAGATGAGCGCGTTACGAATCAAGCGGTTACGTCGACCGAAAACGCGACTCAAGCGTCAAGGCGCATGAGTGTAACAAAGGTGGCCGATCTTTTGTGTGCGTTCAGCGGCAACGCCGACTCGTACGACATCTGGGAGAAACAAGTTCGATTCCTGAAAGAAATGTACAGGTTACCTGAGGACGAAATGAAGATTTTGATCGGGATGAGAATAAAGGGAAAAGCGCTCGAGTGGTTCCACTCGAAGCCAGAGCATATTCGGATGGCAACGGATCAGCTGTTGAATGCGCTGAGAGCGATGTTTTGTCATCGAGTCGACAAAATCGCAGTACGACGACGATTCGAGGAACGCACGTGGAAAAAAGACGAGAGCTTCAGCGAGTATGTACACGACAAAGTGATCATGGCAAATCGCATATCACTCCCAGAGGACGATACGCTGCAATACATCATCGAGGGAATTCCAGACGCGAATTTACGCGATTCAGCGCGGATCCACGGCTTCACGACGAAGGAGTCCCTGTTGCAGGCGTTCGAGGCGATTTCGCTGCGAGGACCGGAAACGACGAAACACGGCGGAAAAGGTGAGAAAAACAGTGCAAAGCGAGAAAGTGAAGTGAAAAGCGGTGACTCAAATAAAGTGAGCGACGCGAAGAGTGTTGAAAGAAAAGAACGCATGAATGTGCGTCATTGTTTCAATTGTGGTATGAGCGACCACATAAGTGCGAGGTGTCCGTCAAAAGACCTTGGTCGAAAGTGTTTTAAGTGCGGCAAACACGGGCATATTTCTGCGGGATGTTCCGAGAAAAAAAGCGATGCGAAAAGTACGAACGTTGCCGACGTGTGTGTAACGAGCAGTAAGTCTGCTAAGCGTGTGAGCGTGGATGGGCATGAAGTTGACGCGATCATTGATACGGCGAGCGATATTTCGATTGTACGCGCCGATCAATATTTAGAGTTTGGACAACCAGAACTTGTAAAAACTGATATGTCGTTTAAAGGCGTGGGAAATGTGAGAAATCGAGCGATTGGTTTTTGTGACGTACGATTGCGTATAGATGGGCATGAGCACAAAATTCGCTTGTATGTTGTCGCGAATAATTTGCTGAATCACAAAATGCTGATCGGAACCGATTTTCTTGACCATGTAAGGCTTATTAGAGAGAAAGGCGTGTGCAAAATTGTACCGCTCTGCGAGAACGAGGCACGCGAAGAAGTACCGGAAATTTTGAGAATCGAAGCGATCGAAGAGCGCGGAAAGAGCGAAATTCAAATATCTGAGTTTTGCGAATCGAGAAACCGCGAGACAATTCAAGATCTTGTCGAGACGTATGAACCGAATAAATGTCGCGAAATAGGGGTGAAAATGACGATCGTTTTGAAGGATGAAGAACCGATTTTTCAGAGAGCGCGACGTTTGAGCGAAGCCGAAAAGAGAGAAGTGAATGCGCAAATACAAGAGTGGATGAGCGAAGGAATTGTACGCGAATCTCACTCAGATTTTTGTAGCCCGATTGTAATTGTGAAAAAAAAAGATGGCGCAAGTCGATTGTGTGTGGATTACCGAATGCTCAATCAAAAAATTATAAAAGATCGTTATCCATTACCGTTGATCGAGGATCAACTCGACCTGTTGCAAGACGCGAAGGTCTTTTCGACCTTAGACTTACGAAACGGTTTCTTCCACGTGGAAGTAGATGAATCAAGCCGGAAGTATACGTCATTTATTGTACCAGACGGTCAATTTGAATTTTGTCGAGTCCCTTTTGGTCTCTGCAACTCTCCCGCGACGTTTCAAAAATACATTAACGTAGTTTTTCGCGATTTGATAACAGAGCGTGTGGTTTTGACGTACATGGACGACCTCATCGTTCCATCGAAAGACGAGGCAAGCGGAGTCGAAAATATTAAGCGGGTTTTCAAAGTTGCAAGCGAGGCGGGATTAATGTTTAAATGGTCAAAGTGCAACTTTCTAAAGCGCGAAGTCGAATTTCTTGGACACATTGTAGGGCACGGCGAAGTACGCCCGTCAGAGAACAAAACCGAAGCGGTGCGAAATTTTCCGAAACCGAAGAGCGTGAAACAAGTTCAATCTTTCCTTGGTCTCACGGGATATTTCAGAAAATTTATACCGAAATATTCATTGATTGCACGACCGTTGACCAATTTATTGAAAAACGAAGTCGAATTTCGGTTCGAGGATGAAGAGAGTGATGCGTTTATGAGTCTGAAAGAAGCGCTAAGTACGAAACCGGTTTTGAGCTTATATAAAGTCGACGCTGAGACGGAATTGCATACTGATGCATCCATGCACGGATACGGCGCGATGCTCGTACAAAAAAGCGGCGACGACGGCCAATGGCATCCCATTTATTTTGCGAGCGGAAAGACAAGCGCGGCAGAAGAGAGGTACTGTAGCTACGAGCTAGAAGTATTGGCAATTGTGAGATCCCTCAAGAAGTTTCGCGTGTATTTGCTCGGTATATCATTTAAAATTGTAACCGATTGCAAGGCGTTCGCAATGACAATGCGCAAAAAAGATGTGTGCGTACGCGTAGCTAGGTGGGCGTTCTATCTCGAGGACTTTAACTACACGATCGAGCACCGACCAGGGAAAAATATGGCTCACGTTGACGCCTTAAGCAGAAACCCATTGCCGACGTGTCTTTTGGTCGACAAACGTGAGGACGGCCTAGCAGCGCGATTAAGAAAAGCGCAGCACGATGATGAGGAAATACGGCGAATCATCGAAGACGTCGAGGAACGAGAAAGAAAAGGGTTTGTCATACGAGGTGGGCTACTCTTCAAGGAAGTAGACGGCGATATCCGATTGATGGTTCCGAGGGCATTGAGTGCGCATATAATCCGAGGCGCGCACGAGAAAGGTCATTTCTCTGTCGCCAAGACCGAGGCGATCCTCAGAAAAGATCACTGCATACCGGATATGCGTCAGAAAATCGAGAGAGTCATCGACAATTGTGTGGGGTGTATCATGGCGGAGAAAAAAGGCGGTAAACAAGAGGGTTACCTGAACTCCATCGTAAAAGGAGTGACGCCACTTGATACCATACACATAGATCATCTCGGACCCTTGGCTTCGTCGAAGAAGAATTATAAGCACGTTTTCGTGGTAATCGATGCCTTCACGAAATTCACGTGGCTGTACGCAACCCGATCAACGACAGCAGCAGAAGCAATCGACCGACTGAAGAAGCGGGCGGCGATTTTCGGAAATCCACGCCGCATGATCTCCGATCGTGGCACAGCGTTCACGGCGAACGAATTCAAGGATTATTGTAAAGCGGAGAACATCGAGCATATTCTCACAACGACGGGAATCCCAAGGGCTAATGGCCAAGTCGAACGAGTAAATCGTACGCTGATTCCCTTGATCACGAAGTTGACGGCACCGAAGAGTGGAGAATGGTTTAAGCATTTAAATACCGCGCAGCAGTATTTAAACACGACGTTCCATAGGAGCATAGGGACAACACCGTTCCAAGTTATGTTCGGGACGCAGCCACGCTTCAAAAACGACGAATCGTTGCGAGAGTTGGTAGAGCAAGAGTTCCTGACGACCTTCCAGGAACAGCGCGACGAGGTTCGAGAACACGCGAAAGATCGTATCCAGCGAATTCAGAACGAAAATCGACGCGGCTATAATAAGAAGCGCAAAGAAGCGCGAGCATATCGAGAGGGCGACATTGTTGCGATAAAGAGAACGCAACAAGGCCCAGGGTTGAAGTTTGCGGCGAAGTACCTTGGCCCCTACGAGATTTCGAGAGTTTTGCGCAACGACCGATATCTTGTGCAGAAATTGGGCGATCACGAAGGACCGCGAAATACGTCGACTGCGGCCGATTGTCTCAAGCCTTGGACAACCTACGTCGACACTGACGAAGAGAACGATGTACATTCGGGGTCGAATGCACGTGTGCAGGACGGCCGAGTGTAGGAACGCGAAAAAATGTGTGTATGGGCTGAATGTGTGTATGTGTGTGCGTAGCGTCCGAGAGAGAGTGGCGCTGCAGCGGAAAGCAGGAAAAGCGCGGTGAGACTCGTGAGTGGAGGGGGTACACAAGCCCAGCAGTCTCCTGGCGGACATGAAAGCGAACGAACGTATCAAAAGTCTCTTTGTTAATATTATATACGTTTCCTCATTATTAAATAGTACATTGAACGCGTGTCTTGTTTTTACCTCGATCCCACTTCTAACACCAAACCATAAAACATAAACATATATACCACAGTATTTTCCTGTATTAATTTTATTTTATTTTTATTGTTTGATTTTGTACTAGCGAGCGACGGTGACACATCATCGAGAACACGAAATCAACAAATCGAGAATATTCTGGTCGTCGCTATTTTCGTCATGTCGTCGTAAGGGAAGGCATAGGTCGTCAAGGTCAGTCGGAGTTGTCATCGGTGGAACGCGAGAATCATATCGAGAGAGAGGTGTCGCTAGCTCAAAGCACTCATCCGGAGCTGTCTAATTCGCGAGGTGCGTCTATCAGCATCGGGAATCTTCGGGAAGTCTCGGCTGATACGAGTCAACAGTCGTCAGCGCCCCGTAACTGAAAATTTGAATTTGGCGGAAAAGGAAAGGAGTGAATTTCGAGAATGTTCGAGGAAATTCTAGATTTCATGAGTAGGCGAAGGGTGGGGGGTTAGGACCCAAAATCTATAAAAACGCGTTTCCATGATCGTTCGGGGACTTTTCGTATCAAACCTCAACGGAACTTGACGTTTTCTGGAGAGCCGTCGCCAACCCTGTTCAAGAAATCGACGTAGCCAGAATTATCGAGAGGAATCATCCGTCGTCTTTTTCCGGATTTCCATCTTCTGAAACCGTAGCGGTGAGCCGTCGTCGCGCTTTCAATTTCGTTTTGGTGATTTTCTTTCGTGTAAAAAGAGCTCTTAAGAATTGAAGAAATATCGTATTAAAAGAGCGATATTATTTCGGGGTACGTTCGCGTTTGAAAGAAATTTAAAAATAACGTTTATTCACGGTATAAAATCTGCCGTATTGTTTTGTTGAGTTTATTTAGAATTGCCGAGAGGAATTCGATAGTAAATTTTTATTCGTTCGACGAGAGTCCTTAGCGTAAAAAAATTGCGAAAAATAAAATCTAAGTTCAATCTTTTTGAGATAAAGAAATTCCTCGAGCGAGTCTCGAGTAATTTCTCGTTGTATAATTGCCGATTGAATTTGGATACGAAAAATATTATTATTAATTATTTGATACGAATTTTGATGGAGACAGTGCAAATCTGATTGTAATCTACATTTTTGCCAAAAGTTTAAAATTTTATACTGTAGTTTCGCGACACTTGGTGAAAGTGTAAGAGTTGACTCTCGATACAAGAAACACGAGATTTGTCACATTATTTTTCCCGGAAAATAATCACTTGTTCAAAAGTGCATTTCTATACTTTATTTCATTAAATAAATTACCATTGTACTTCCGGATTTCTCGTTAATTGCTGTAAATTTATTTCGTATATTTTTAACATAATTCCGCCCCTCTACCAAATTGATCCCTTACAGCTACGACCAGGAAAATCATTAATTCTCGTTCTCGATTAATTCAAATAAAATTTGTTGCGGATTTATTCTTAACTGGCATCCAGAATTATATCGAGTTAGAGATATTTTGTGCGACTCGGGAGAAAAGTCGTTACAATATATATTGTGGAAGAAAATTTTCGGTAATTAAATCGAGGCACCTAATTTTGACAATTCCGAATTCACCTTTTTACAGGGATCACAGGACAAAAAAAATTATATCATCTGAAGCGCATCCATCCCATTGTATGATGTGAGTTTCATTTTTTTCCGTGAGTCGAATTACGTAACAATGGCGACGACTTCAAATTCAGAAGTGAGAGAAAATCGACCAATCTCTAGTATAGATACGCTGCACGTCTTGCCTTGCCTGTTCAAACATTTTCTTTTTAATACTTGGCGTCAAGACGCTGCCGCGTCTCTAGATGTTCTCAAATCTCGAACTATTTGGATGTATGAGAAGCGTGAGTAATGCATTAGTTTTTCCACAATTCGATCAGATTGTATGCTTCCATGACGCTTAACTTTCTTCGCATCACCACCACCTCCAGCCACAAAGTCATCGAAATTTATTATAGGTTATAATTCATAAAAATTTATTATATATATTTATTATATATTTACCACCCGAAATTTGTTTCTTCGACTCTATCTCACATACGACTGATTGGAAAAATCATATATACACTACCGTCGGAAAGTTTCCGGACAAAAGTCGGAAAAAGTTGCCACACTCTTTTTCATGTTATTCCGTCGATAACGTAGATAAATTAATTTAATAAACGGCATTTTGAAGGGGAGAAATCCCATTTCATTTTGCTTTTTTGAAAAATTTTTGCGATTTTTTTTACGACTAGGACGTCATTTTGAAAACGACCATTTTTCGTCTTTTTTTTTTCTTTTTACAGAGCAACCGCGTTTTCAGTAGAAATTTTTTTTTTTAATTTCTTCTACCGGATCTTGAAAAGGCAAAACTTAAGCTTCAATTTCGTTTTTTATAAAATCCGTTACGATTTTTTTTGAATAAGTTATCATGTTTTTGGCGAAAAAAGACGGAATTCAGTAATTCCAGCGTAACACGAAAACTATCACATTTAGAAAAAAATCTTAGAGGAGTGAAAAGTTGCCTCTGAGATTGTTCTAGTCACTCGATTTTTTCCAGATTTTTTTCCGAAATTTTTTTTTTCGATTGATTTTAATCGAACTCCAGGTCTATCAGTATCCGTAATTTAAAAACTATGGGTTTTTTCACCAAAAGTCCAAGTACAAAAAAGTTTTATTTCTTCATTTTAAACATTTTGGAATTTTTTCAGATTTTTTTTCTCCGATGATGTTCATCACCATCGTCAACATCGTCGGATGAAAAAATTCGAAAAAAAATCTGAAAAAATTCCAAAACGTTCAAAATGAAGAAGTAAAACTTTTTTGTCCTTGGACTTTTGGTGAAAAACCCATAGTTTTTAAATTACGGAAATTGATAGACCTGGAGTTCGACTGAAATCAATGAAAAAAAAATTTCGTAAAAAAATCTGAAAAAAATCGGTGACTAGAACAATCTCAGAAGCAACTTTTCACTCCTCTAAGATTTTTTTCTAAATGTGATAGTTTTCGTGTTACGCAGGAATTACTGAATTCCGTCTTTTTTCGCCAAAAACATGATAACTTTTTCAAAAAAAATCGTAACGGATTTTATAAAAAACGAAATTGAAGCTTGAGTTTTGCCTTTTCAAGATCCGGTCAAGAAATTAAAAAAAAATTTCTACTGAAAACGCGGTTGCTCTGTAAAACGGAAAAAAAAGACGAAAAATGGTCGTTTTCAAAATGACGTCCTAGTCGTAAAAAAAATCGCAAAAATTTTTCAAAAAAAGCAAAATGAAATGGGATTTCTCCCCTTCAAAATGCCGTTTATTAAATTAATTCATCTACGTTATCGACGGAATAACATGAAAAAGAGTGTGGCAACTTTTTCCGACTTTTGTCCGGAAACTTTCCGACGGTAGTGTATATTGTAACGGTACGCTTTTGACGTCACCCGCTACGCGTGTGTTCGAGCTAATAAAAGTTTATTTAGGAGCAGGTATGAAAAGAAACGAGAAATGCGGAAATGTAAATTGCTCGTGTGAAAAATAATAATTGTATAACAGAATAAATGATTTTACCGCATAACGTTCGTTTTTATCCCTTTTCAGCTAAAATGAATGAAATCATTTTTTTGAACATGATGAATTAATAATTTGTGAGCAATCGAGTGCATTATTTCTCTTGGATCCAAACCCTGTTTCGAGATTGACCATTTCCGTTAGATTCAACGCGTAATTGGACTTATACTTAATTCCACTACTTCGACTCTCTTGAATTTTGTTTTCATATTTAATTTTAACTTGTTTTTGTTTGTTTTGTGTGAAAATTAATCAAATTGTCTGTCAGAACATAAAAATGTGTGAAATTTATGAGGAAAAAGGAATTTTCTATATTAATGAGTTGCTTTAAGGCCTTGCCACAGAGTCGCGTCGAGCGGCTGAGTACTGACTCGGATGGCGCGCAGTTCAAATGACATATTTTACGTGTGGTCAGAAAGAGTGCCGTTTCAATTTATATGCATCATATATAAATGCAGCTTTATAATGCGAGAGTCGAGTTTTAGCCATCGTATGGTGATGATTGTGCACGATAAAGGTCTGGTTAACAGTATAATCAATAATCTCCCCGTGGAATTACATCTACCTGGCTATCAATATTGCGGACCTGGTATAAAATTGGCCAAACGTCTTGCGCATTGTGATCCAGGCATAAATCCATTGGATGCTGCTTGCAAAGAGCATGACATTGTATATTCCAAAAATCGTGATAATCTAGAAGCAAGACATTTGGCGGATAAAGTTTTGGCTGAACAAGCCTGGCAACGTGTAACCTCAAAAGAACCGGATTTTGGTGAGAGCAAGTGCTCAGGCTGTGACGAACATTATGAGGGCGAAAAATAAATTTGGTATGGGCATGAAGAAGCGAGTAGTGAAAAAGGTCAAAGCACCGAAAAGTGTTTGCCTGAAAAAGGTCATTAGTGCTGCAAAGAAAGCTATGATTCGTAATGATGACCCTCGTAAAATCGTTATGTCAGCATTAAGAGGTGCGCGTGCAAGTGTTAAAGGCATTATAGTACGCGCACCTCGAGTATTGGTGGTGCCCCGAAAATTAATAATTATCTTAATTATTAAATTAAGATAATTACCAAACAGATTATTGGAGTGTTTATCAATATTATGCCGGCATGTATAGTCCCTGGTTGTACCTCAGGGTACAAATCAAACCCGGAGAAGGTACATTTTTTCACTATTCCCAAGAATCCAGAGAGTGAAAATTTGTGGAAAAATGCTGTGCGACGAAAGGGCAGCTGTGTGAAAATTGGAAAAGCGGTTTGCGAGAAGCATTTCCAGAAAAGTGAGATAATTTGGGAACGTCAATTTCTGAGTCCTGATGGAAAAGTTCTTGGAGTGGTGAGTCAATACTAGTTTTTGGCTATAATCTGAATTTCGATTTTCGAAATATTATATTTAACTGACGGAAAATCTTTCAGGGGAAATACAAAGTCCCTCGCTTGAAAAAAGGAAGCGTCCCATCACTCTTTCCATGAGTGGAGACGGTGGAGACCATGGAGACAGAACAGCTACCGTCTGAAAATGTATCAACAGAAAATAGAATTGATGATGCGGAGAGCCTATCTTTCATCAATTCCGCTGTGACGGTATCCCTCACAGATGAAAGTCAAGCATCGAACAATGCAGAAGGAATTGCTCCTGTGGACGAAGCTGATTTTGCTGACAATGAAAGTCCGTTCATCGATAGAGATGAGATCTCTCCCCTGAAAAGCTCTGAAAATTCGTCGGAAAAAACACCGTACAGCAACACAGGGTTCTCCAAACTTCAGGAAGCCCAAATACATCTCCCTCCAGGGTGGATGAAATATGAAAGTGATTGTGCAGGCACAATATTGATTTTTTTTTGTAAATGAGACTGTGAAAATTGATGAGACTTTTCAAATGTTTCACTCGAAAAGTGTGATGGTTCAACAAGATATGTCCATTCAGATAAGAGTTTTTGGTATGCTGGTCAATCTTAAAGACTTTGATTTGCCTCGCAACATATCTGATATCGATGAACTACAAAGTTTGTTGTTATCGATCCATCGCTTCAATGTGTGTCCTGGTGTAATTCAATCTTCAGCAAATTCAGTATCCCTACAAACTGATCTGAGTACCAGCACCTTGAACAAAGATAGTGCTAGTACATGGCGTCATACAAATTGCCCTTTTTTACTTCGTACTGAAAAAATTTGTAAGCCTTGTAACACGTCAAAGAATACGCTGAAGAGGAAACGTCGTAGATTTACAGAAGTCGGAGTGGACACTCAGCCAAAAAAAGTTCTTGGTTTAAAACAACAAAGACAGCAATTGTCAGAATTACGAGCCAAGTACCGTTCGGCTTTAAAAGCAAAACGAATTGCCCGAGAAAAAATAAAATCTTTGCAATCGGAGATTTTCTTAACTCGTCAACAAATAGCAAGATGCAGCAGTCAAGACCTCGAACAACATGCGGAAAATGGAAACATCCCTCAAAATCAACTGCACGTGCTGCATCAAATTATTGACGCTGCAAAGCACAAGAGTTCGAAAGGCCGAAATTACTCTGAGCAATGGATGTTGCTATGCATGCTTCTCCATATGAGGTCACCATCATGCTATGAATTTTTGCGAGCGAACGATATCCTGCCTCTTCCCAGTATGAGAACTGTTCGAAGGTAAATTGCAATCCATAATGTTTTATGTTATTGAAAAATTTATGAATTTGAGTGATCCGTTTTGTGTGAAAATTGTTATAACTGTTCATAAATTTTCCAGTTGACAATATTTTTTAATGTTTTCAGATATCTGTCCAAAATTAAAACATCCTGTGGATTTGATCCTCAGTTTTTCGAAACACTCGAATTGGCACTGAATAAAAAAAATGAAATGGAACGACATGGAATCCTCTTATTGGATGAGATATCAACTCGAGAGAGTGTCAGTGTTGATACTAAAAATCTGACATATACAGGGTTAATCGATCTCGGCGAAGAGGGCAGCAAATCAGAAAACTTCACTGAAAAGGCTAATCACGGATTAGTTTTAATGTTTCAATCACTGGGTAGCGACTCATGTCAACCGATTGCCGTTTTTGCATCGAGAGGGCCCGTGAAGGGCGAAGTTCTTGCACAGTTAATCGTAAAAGCGATTATTAAGCTGGAGAAAAGTGGTGCAAAAATCCATGGCTTAGTAAGCGATGGTGCGAGTCCGAATCGGAAATGTTGGTCTGAACTCGGTGTATGCGGCGAAAAAGGGAAGCTCCGGAACTATTTCGATCATCCTGTTGAACAGAGTCGAAAATTTTTTGTATTTTCTGATACCCCTCACCTCATTAAAACCATCCGTAATCGTCTACATAATAAACGAGTTCTGCAGGTCTATCTTCACTTTTTCAGCTGATGTTGCTATCAAATCGATCGATATTTTATGAATGCTATATTTTACAGATGGATCCTTCAGGGGAGCTCATCAAGTGGGAGCACATCGAAACCCTTTACAAAAAGGATCGAGAGAGCGCTGGCCCCGGGCAAGCTTTGGTTTGCCCAAAACTTACCTTAAATCACGTCGAATTGAATAATTCGCTTAAAATGCGAGTACGACTAGCCGTTCAGGTAAACTATTTCATTTTACAGTTATATAAAATAAATGTTGTCATTTTTTTAATGAAAAAAACTATATTCTGAACAGGTTTCAGCAATTCAGTTGCCGCCGGCTTACGATTTTTTGAAAGGTTCGTACCGCAGCTGCACGGTTGCGAGGCTACAGCATCATTTTGCAAGTGGATAAACGACACTTTTGATGCTCTCAACAGGAGGAATCCCATCGATGGGGTCCAACCGGGTAACATTGACTTTAAGGTGAGTAAAGTACACGAGTGCCCGCTTTTAATAACTGTCAATAACACTGTGATTGTATTTTACTGTATGTCAATAAATATTGTTGTTCGGCTCTTATTTTTACAGGTAATTCAAGATTCATTGAAAACCTTGGATGCTTGGGAAGAACACGTCGAAAATGGGAAATTGGCGAAAGACCTGTTTTTGACAAAGCAAACAGCGGAGGGTCTGCGAGTAACTTTGCAGTCGACATTGGATCTCGTCGAGTATCTCACAGAATATTGCAATTTTCCGTATGTGTTGACAGGTCATGTGAATCAGGATGCATTGGAGGTTTGTTTACGAAAGTTTATGAATTTTTATGATTTTCCTTATAACTTAAGCTCATTGTGATTTGATGATTTTTGCTCTACTCTTATTCAATAGCACGCTTACTCTATTTTTCAACCTTTCGTGTTAAAACTCTTAAGGCGTTGGGGGATTAAAAAAGTGAGATTATTAACAATAATTTTTTATCCACTCTTCGTGTAAAATAACTTAAGATTGAAATAATTTGATCGTATAATTAGACAAAGATCATATTAAACTTTCAAGTGCGTCTTCCAATCCTGAGTATTCACACGAAGGGCTAATTGTCCTAAACTATTTTATCCTTTTGAATGTACCCGTGGTTTTTGGCTTTACAACTTTTTGTTTCTGCTTGTGTTTTATTTTCATTTATACTATGCATAAGTGTTTGGTTCTGAATTCTTTACTGCAGAAATTTTTTGGCACTGTGAGACTAGCGGGTGGTTCCAATGATCATCCTTCGACACCGACGTTCCTGACAATTTACAAAATCCTGTGTCTGTATAGCGTTTTGAAACCACGAAGAACTGGTAACTGTTCAGTAACTACTCAAAAGTCTACTGAACCTTTGGTTACACTTGCCGATCTCAAAACGATATACGATAATCCTACCACTAACATAGATATGTCAAAAACAGTCAAAGAAAAATTGCAGCGAATTATCGCGCATGATGATTGGGAGCTTGAGGACATAATACACGTTACAGAACACTCCTATAACATGCCAGCAGTTGCTGATTGTGTGATGTATTGCTTTACAGTGGATTTGACAAAGCGAATTTGCAATACTGTCACATGTTTGCAATGTAAAAATGCTTTGATAACTTCCGAGACCAATGATGTCATTCTCCCAGAAGCTGTACTTAGCAATTGGCAACAACGAGGTACTTGGGTTCATCCAAACACCCATCTGTACCGCTTCGTGCACTTCTTGGAAAAATCTTTTCAGAATCATTGTCAATCTGCACATGTGTTCGACAACATTCTGGAAGATGTTCTCAATTTTAGTGGCCTTTCCTTCCCATGTACTCTGCACGGTCCGGACATTATCTTCCAAATTGTACAAATTTTTGTCAGAACTCGAATGCAGCAATTTTGTACGCGAATGAATGCCGAAAAAAAGAAAAATAATCAATTGAGAAAAAAAACTTCGAAATTTTGTACGACGTAAGAAATTTAATTGTATAGCAAAGACTGGTATTTCTATTACAAATGTATATATATGTGTATATGTATATATTGATATGTAAAGTTTTCCAATTATTCAAAATAATAGATATGTTTTTCTCATGTCTCTATGTATGGATTTATTCTTTGAAACTTATATGCTAAATCGAACAGTGATACCCACATATATTTCCTCCCCTCTCCTACCTACGGAAAAACATGATTGAATTCATACTCAAATAATTATAAATAACAATCACAGAAATCTGAATAATTATTGAGCTGATTCGGCCGCACTGATAAAAAAAAAATTATAATTCAGACCATTCAGACATGCGGACATGCGGCATATATATAGTTGTCGAGCAGACGACTACTAGCGCCAGATGTGGCAGCGAATGGAAACAGAAGCGACGGACATTATGAGAACCATGTCTGATTGAGTGTGACGAGGGGCTGGTTGCAATGAATTTCATGTTGAACCACACGTGTTGACCAACGGGGAGTTACGAAATCGAGGATATTGAAAAATATTTGAAAGCTGAATTGACCCGTAGAAACATAATAATTCAGCTTAAACCGAATAGAAATACATTGCGCAGTGAGCTGGAGTGTGATCAACATGTTAATTTTCCACCGAACAACTCGATTGGACCTCTGCTGGGCTTCACATCTAGCCTATTAGAAGCCAATAAAAAACATGTGTCTGATTTACCAGTATCCATTCTGAAAGTTAACGCCATACGAGTCGAGTGCAACATAACCACTAGAGCATACATCGACTGACGAGAAGTGCATACAATTCATAAATTTTTCCCTTCTGTACCACCGGGCTATAAAATCATTGAAGTACCATCAAGTGTCATTTATCTACCAATCACAACTCGTGTAATCAACAACATACAGCTCCGTATTATCGATGAAGATGGAGATTTAGTAAATTTTCGTGGAGAAATCATCACCGTACGACTACACATGAAATCTCGATGGGCATAATCTACAATCGCAATATTTATAAGCCACCGACATGGGATCGCAGAATCAGTCATCGATCGACGCTCAAAGTGCTAACACCTTGAAATCTGCTACTCTTGAAGAACTTGGATCTCAGAGTTCGTGGAGTATGCGTGTGTGAAATTATCTATTTTGTGCATTGTGCATTTGTTGCGTCAAATGGAAGAGGAAATTTTAAACATTCAGACACCAATCATCTTCGATGAATCCATCATTCATTATGAGATTCATGCACATCAACCATATGCATCGTCAACCTACAACAACAGGGATGAAATACGTATTTCAGTCCAACATCAAGAGACTCAGTAGATCAAGAGACTCAGTAGAGTCTCGGGACAAGTACATTGACAGCCTGTCAATGTACTTGTCCCGAGACTCTACCGAGTCTCTTGATGATCAGGCAATTCTTCGATCCACTATCCAACTTGATTCGTTTAATAGTAATAATTAGAAAAATATCCAAGTACGCGACTGCGAAATACTAAACGCGATATCTTCAATCAATTACAATATTCCTTGTAAGATACATGTTAGATGATTTATATGTTATGATTTGTACAAAAGGTGTTAAAAAATGTGTTGATACATATAGCATGCAGCCCTCACAACGTCCTCAGAGCAGAATATGTGAATAAATGCGGTTATATTGCTCTTGGGACGACATCCCCAGCCACAAACAAATCCTTCTCCCAAGTTCGTTATCCTTTTATTTATTTCCTCTTTCAATGAAAATTTCGTTCTAACGTTTCAGGTCGAAACTACCACGCAGCCAGCAGGATTAGAAAATGAAGGTGCGATCCGAGAATGTGGGTCGAAACTACCAGACTACCGGGAACCCAAAATTTATTGCAACTCACATATTTCAGTCGTCGCGACCGGCGGGCTGGCCCCCAGGATGCGTCGTTGCGGCTGAAATATTACAGTCATAACGACCGGCGGCCTGGCCCCCCAGGATAAGTCGTTGCGACTAAAATATTTCAGTCGTAACGACCGGAGGGCTGGCCCCCCAGGATGAGTCGTTCCGACTGAAATATTTCAGTCGTAAGGACCAGCCGGCTGGCCCCCGGGATGAATCGTTGCGACTGGAATATTTCAGTCGTAACGTCCAGCGGGCTGGCCCCCCAGGGTGAGTCGTTGCGGCTGAAATATTTCAGTCGCAACTACCGGCGAGCTGGCCCCCAGGAAGAGTCGTTGCGGCTGAAATATTTCAGTCGTAACGATTGGCGGGCTGGCCCCCAGGATGAGTAGTTGCGACTGAAATATTTCAGTCGTTACGACCGGCGGGCTGGTCGTTGCGACTGAAATATTTCAGTCGTAACGACCAGCGAACTGGCCCCGGGAAGAGTCGTTGCGACTAGAATATTTCAGTCGCAACGACCGGCGAGCTGGCCCCCCAGGAAGTCGTTGCGACTGAAATATTCCAGTCGTAACGACAACCAGATTGGGTCGTTGCGACCGAAAGTTCTTAGTCGTAACGACCAGCGTTCAAAACGTTGATCCTGGTCGTAACGACTTCAAAATTCGGTCTTCAAATGTCCAACCACTACCGAAAACTTTACGACCATAGAATTACGGTCAACGAATCTGCTAGGGAGATACCGTACCGAATCACAAAATTACGACTCACGTGACAATTCTTACAGTAACTTCAACGACCGATACTGCGAAAAGTCATACAACAAGCGTTTCCAAAATCAACACCGCTCTCCAGATCGATATTCAAAAAACGAGTAGGTAGTCTTGTGGAAAAGTGCGACACGAGACAGATTTTCAAAGC